>JAIUND010005057.1:0-10278 GCA_034699125.1 Gisinianus flammeolus
CATAAATGGAACACACATGAAAAACACGGAGAGAATTTATAAAGAGAATTTATAGTGTAAAAAAAGTAATGTTTTTTTTAAGGGTATGTCCGTGTATCCACCAAGCAATTTGAACGCCGAGCATACTCCGTCAGATTTCATACAAATCGCTGACGACTATCACGACCATCATACCAAACGCACTGATTTTCCCATAAAAAGCAGCTGACAAAATGTCTGTCAATTCTTTGGCTCGAAATCCCAGCCAACAATTTGTAGCCTTTTTCCCAATACAAATCGGCACCGTTTGACTTACCTATATAGGTAAGTCGAGGGTTCGAATCCGGCCTGACCCTTTGTAATAAAAATTGTTTTTGATAATCTGTCATTCCAGGATGATAGACCTTGACATCTTTGTCAGCTTTTGCATCCGAGTCAACTCTCTAAAAAAATCACTTTGGCCGTGAGAGATTTTTGGATTGCTTTGCATTTTTCGGTCTCGCGGCACACGAGTAGAGGTAAAAAAAGAATCCATTAAAAACTTGAGGGGTTTTTCTATTTTTATTTTATTTATCTTCAATTTTGGTTGTTGGTCGTTTCATCTCTAAGCCGAGTCTCATTGTCATTGTGTGGCCTGTCCTTTTGCATGTGTCGATGCTTCAAAAGTGAAGAGAAAGAGTTTTCGTATATAGTTTTTTTTTATACTCATTTTTATTTTTGTCGTGCGTCTTCAAGGGAATCATTCAGCCCTCTGACAATAACAATGAATCTCTTTCTCTTTCTCTCTGTGCGCGCGTGATGTGAGAAGACGTGTGAAGCGTGAGTTTGCATTTGAATCAACTTGAAGAGGGACGGAATTTGAATACGAAATGACATCTTCCCCACATCATCCATCAATCCAGGTCATTCACAATTTAGCCTTGTTCTCAAACATTTCCTGCTTTCACAGCCCCAATATCCAACAAAACCAGCTCACACACACAGTTTCCAATCTGCTCCGTCTCCGCTCTTTTTCACACGGCACAACACTATAACCTATATACCACAAACAATTCTTAATTCTGAACACATTTTCTTAACAGTGTGGATTTTGAATTTTTTTCTTATCACAAGTCCACATTTTATCAGCATCATGAAATTAACCGATTTAAACTGTTTTCTTATTGGTTTTGGCCTGATGTTTGGAGTCGCAGTGTCCACTTGTTCCAGTCTGGACGACGAAACGTTTGTTGTTCCTCCTGTAATTTTTGAACAAAAAAAAAATACATTAAAAAAAAATCTAATTTAGAATTTAGCTATAAATGTACATATAAATAAAAAAATTCTCAACAATTTTCTGAACGTTTTGACAACAAAAAAAAAAAAAAAAAAAAACAGGGGAAAGAGAGCGGAGGAATGTCCAAGAAATACTCGTACAAATTGGATGAAGATTGGAAGAGCGCCACGCGGGACTTTGGTCCATGCGCAAGTGTAGCGATTGACCCGCGCTCAGGTCAACTTGTCGCATTTCATCGTTGGGATCGGGTCTTGTCCAAGGATGCTTTTGGCGGGTCGTATGATTTGAGACCACCCAACAACTCCTCGCCCATAAATGAGAATACCGTATTCATTGTGGACTCGGAGACTGGGCAGATCTTGAAGGGTTGGGGTAAGGACTTGTAAGGGCCCTCACTTCACAATTCAATTCACTTATTGTGTGACTTCCCTCGTTTGTTTGTGTGTGTGTGTGTGTGTGTGTGTAAACAGGAATTTTCATGTTTTCCATTCATTCATTTCTAATATCGTTATCGTTTGAACCACAGTTTTTACATGCCGCACAGTGTGACACTCACCAGGAATGGGGATATTTTCCTAACCGATGTTCTCCTCAATCAAGTATTTAAATTCAGCACACGGAATTTGAATGATTCAAATTCCAATTCCAATGAGCCCACTCTGTCTCTCACTCTCGGCACGCGTTTTGAGCAAGGGAAAGGAAATGATTCATTTTGTGGGCCAACTGCAGTGGCCGTGGAAGAGTCCACAGGGGATTTCTTTGTCTCGGATGGATATTGCAATTCCAGAATCATCAAATTCTCTCGCGATGGCAAGCGGATTCTCTTTCAAATTGGTGATAGCACAACTCCACCCACATTCGAACGACATCATGATGATGACAATGACTCGAAAGGAAAAGGAAAGGATAAAGTCCAAATAAGTCCCTTCAACATTGTTCATGATCTCATCTTGATTGAGGAGAAGAATATCAATATCATTTGTGGGGCAGATCGGGAAAATGGGCGAATAAAATGCTTCAGTCTTTTCAATGGGACTTTCCTCTTTGCCATCGACTCGCCACAATTCGGAGGGCGCGTTTTCAGTCTCGCTTATTCCTCGGTGGACGGTGAGAGAGAAAGAGAGAATCGTCGTCAGTCATAATTTTAATTGTTTTTGTTTTTCTGATTGTGGATCGTGATGATTTTTATTTCGTAATGGCTCGCATATAGGTGGGACGCTCTTTGCTCTTAACGGCCCAAATAATGGGACGGAAGTCAAAGGATTCGTGATTCCACTGGCGAGCAGACGAATTGCCTCCACATTTCGTGTCCCTTGTGAAGGCTTTCAACTTGAACTTGCCCATGGTCTGGCTGTGACAAATGATGGCCGATTCATTTTCGTCTCAGACATTCGACGACAGAGTATTTGGAAGTTTGTTCGGACGATCCAGCAGGACGAGGATCGTTCAGAGATGGACGGGCAATGCCGGGAAAGAACATTGACGTCGACGGGAACTTCCGTGAGCTGGACTTCCGTCAGCTCCATCCTTTCCCTCTCAGTCTTTTCACTCATTTTGATTTTACAAAAGGAAAATGTGGGAAGATGAGACAAAACTGTGGTTCACATTTGAAACTAAAAAAAACCCCCAAGAGTTTTTGAAAAGCCAAATGAATTGTTTACAAAAACGGTTTTTGTACATTGAATAAACGACATATTTTTTTACGGAGGTCCACAGGCCATTTATTCAAGGGACCCAAAAAAACGTCCTAGTGTACAACTTTGAACAACCCACAAAGCCTGGCGATACCATCGGGATGTTGATTTCCTTCATGTCTGAACTGTGCTTCAGGTTTACTTTTATCATAATGGCCGCTCCTTGGGCCTTGCATTTCAAGTCCCCTCCGCGTCCACCACCTTCCCACAGGGTCTCTTCCCCATTGTCATCCTTTCCCAAGGGAAAGGCACTTGTCGAATTCAAATCCCACTCACAATCAGAGACGAAGATAACCCATCCAAATCCACAAACCAATCATCCCGATCGATCGGAGTTGTATGACTCAAAATGAAAACGGCCTTGGCCTTGAAGGGTCCTGGGAAATGGTGGAAAATTCTTTTCAGCTTCCATCCGGCAAGCCAGATAAAGAGAGCCTCGGACGTCCAAGAGTACTGACAACACGCCTATTTGATTGGGAGTGACAGGACCCGCCAAATCTGCTGCAAATAAATCATGCTCATGACAATAAAGTCAAAAACAAGTACAAATTTGACTTGTCCATGTATTTCCTGTTTTTGTGTGCTTCTAATCTAAATTCCAATGTTTCATATTCAACTTCCCGCCATTTGTTTTGTCCATTATGCTCAAAGTAAGCAGCAAATATACAAAAAAAACCGCGCGCGGGAAGAAGACAAACTCATACGAACTATAAGATATGTATAGAATTTGAATTGCGAGTGGGAAGAAGGCCGATGGAGTACCGTATAAACTGTAATAGAACCCCACGTCTGCAGAGACTAAATCCTGCGCCCATGTCCAAAAACATACATTGTCGTACATACATAATTCTCACGTTCCCCACTGGGGTTCTATAAGATTTTCCGATACGACCCCCCACTGGGGTTCTATAAGATTTTCCGATACGATCCCCATGGGTTCTATAACAGTATATACGGTAAATGAAGTTGTGGATACTTATATAAACGGACCACATACTATACTTTCGAGATTGAAAGTATATATTTGAGTTTTCCTTTTTGGCTGCTTTGGCGCCAAGGCGTTTCTCGATGATTTTGTATTTCAAAAATGACAAGAAAGAAATTATCATATATTTTGTTTGAATTTAACTAAACTTTGTAAATTAATTAAAAATATTTACAATTTTTTTTTACAAACTTTTAAGTTATTTCTATAAAATAGCTCGCTTTTCTACCAAAAAGTGAAAAGTAGAATGTGACCCGTTTATCCATCCACATAATAATCTGTTTGCCATATCGCCATATGTATATTCAACTTATTAAATACAACGGCATATTTCCCAAAAAATATAGGACAATGAAAATGCTTAGAAGTAGATAATATTATGTGGGATACATCCGCGGGATTTGCGTTGTCGAGTGATGCAAAAAGTCTCATTGATTTGTGCGTGTGCACATGTTGATGGAAAGGAATATATATATTATACTGGAGAAAGGAGTCGTGTGTGTGGTCGAGAAAGTTTTTTCAACTGGCAGCAGTCAGCACAGCACAGCAGATTTATTCCGAACAGCGAGAACGGGAGAGAGAGACAAAAATGAATTAAATTTAGAGTCAGGGAGTTTTTGTTTTTTTACATCGATATAATTTGATTGAAGCAAAACACACATTTACACTTACACATATGGTAATTTGTTTCCCAGTTATTTTTAAGCACCATTAAATACAAGAATATGTACAGTCAAATGTTTACATACTATGAAATCACAATAAGACTTATAACTATATAGATTCATTTAACACAGGTATAAATCAAATTGAACTCTATAGAAAAAAACTCGAGAAACCGATGTCCCCGCCTCAATCGGATATTCGTGATCGTATATAGGCTTCAAGCTTGCTTTTAGTAATATAGTTACATAACTATAATTTCGTTACATATTATGTATTATATATACAAAAGTTAAAATGATGGATATTCGTGTGAATGTGTGCTTCAAACTCTTGTGTGTATATATCGCCAATCTCAAATAAATTTTCAATGGAATTCCATGTGATGGAAAAATATAATGTATTATACATCAAAACGTAGCTGAAATACAGAGTGTCTAATTACTTCAAGTATTTTTTGATTTTCAATTATGAATAATTAACTATAATTAGTTAAAGATTGTTAACTTTTCTACAATTAAGTTGTAGAAGTAGACATGAGGACACCTAGGTTCGAGTTTGAAAGAAAAAATACTCCTCCGCAGTTTAAAAAACGGAGGAGGGATTCTCTTTTCTATGTGTTTTTGTGTTTCCGCACTCCAATGAGTCCTTGTATCATCCTTGGAGAGCGAAAATATCAAATTAATAAGCCACAGCACGGCTTATTAATTTGATATCACATCCGCAATGCAATGTAGTCCTTCATTAAAACTCCGAAAAATCAATGTCTTATATCGAACACCACAATTCTTTCAATGCTACTTTTATTTGATTTTTATTATCTAAAAACAAGCGTCAAAAGTTTTATGGCGTTCGAGGTAGAACAAGGAGTTTCAGACATATGGGAAATTACATGTAAAGTATGTACATAAAAATTAAAAACGTCGAAATAAATTTTTTCAATTTTTGTTCCTGATTGACCTCAATGCGAGAAAAAGAATGATACATTACACCAATGCTGTGGCATGTACAGTTTGGCCATGAAAAGTACTTTTCTGAGTGCATTTTGCACTCTCCGAGGTCAAATATCTCGGTGACCCGTGACCTCAAAAAATTATACTTGATAGTATAGGCATGAAATGTATGTATCTACCACTGGAGCGAGTTTGAAAGAAATCGGAGATTATCAATTTGACCCCGGCTGTCCTTATCTGAGATTGGCGATATATATACAGCGTACTGTCGTCTCGGCTAAAAATGATTAATATTATTGACTTTTTTGGAGTTGGCGCGGGCGAGGATGTGATGTCCTTGGAATTTGGAAGCGAAAAAGCTGGTTACCTTGTGGTTTCACTTATTAGATAAACTATATGTATATAGAACAACGAACAATTAACCCACTTCGCCGAATACTGTCATTAATTTTAGTATTATTAACTCTAAAAATTATAAGTGTAATGAATTTGTCAATGCTCTATAACTGTGTGGATAAAACTTTACACACACTATTAGCTATCAATTAACTATTTGTAATTATGGAAAAAATGTCCCAATGTAATTGATTGTATATATTGTATTGTGGGCACTTGCACACAGAAATAAAATACAAAACTCATTTTTCAGAATTAATTTGAGTATGTATACATATATATATTATATAAGGAATACGTTGGAGAATTGCAAAGTGAGTGCACTTCAATTCGTATATATATTTAGGACATGCGACTCGGTATGATGTCATCAATATGTACTGTCGGATTTTTAATAATTGAGCCTCCCAAGGACAGATTTAGGAATCCTTGCCCATTTCAAATACATTGAGTGGGAGGAGCTACGAAGGAGAGAGAATGGCTCAATTATTTTTAATCCGACAGTACCTCGTATATATATAGTTGTTAAATTCCTGATGGAGTTTTTTGTTCTTGAGGAATTGGACTACATATTTGAATGATGTGGTAATCATTTTCCCGCGTCATTCATGACCTTGGGCAGACCCAGTATATAGTACTAGTATAGGGAATTGATCAATTCCAAATTTCTTTTCACGGCTGAGAGCCCCGTCCCCAAAGTCGCCAATTAAAGGAATTCCCATACTTTGAGATCCAAGATGGTCGGAGAAGACGAATCAGATTGGTCAATTCCAGTCGGCCAAAGACTTTCTATATTTATATACACACACAGAAAAAAAACCCACGAAGAAAATTAAATTAAAAGACAATTAAATCAACATTTACCATACGGAATACCAATGGGGAGAAAAAATCAAAACACTTTTTATATATATATTCCACATTTATTGTGGGATTCTCTGCACAAATTCTACGCACAGCTATATATATATATATATTTACAGAAATTCCACAGAGGGATTCTGAAGAGATTCCAAGACATTTTATTGGGGATCAAAAATAATAAGTTGATATATATATATATATATGATCGTTGTGAATTACCAGGACTTCTTCCGCTTCGGTGCTGGTGTCAGAAGTGCTGGAGGAGTCGGAGAAATCCTGTGCCTGTGATGGGTTCGTTTGACTGATGGCGGAGACGACAGAGGAATAAATGATGACCACGGCCAATACACAACAGAGGATTGTCTTCATGGTTACACAATTTTGATCAGGATTCCCCAATACAATAATCTAAATAAATTTATTGTCTTCAGATGTGTGTGAGCAACAAATGTGCGGGAATCCGAATGAATTTCAACTGTGTGTGGAGAATATTTATGTGCTGGAATATATATATTATGTGATGTGTGGAGAAAGGACGAGGAGCGAGCGAAATGTCGGACTTATACAATGTGGGAGAAGACGAGAGAGAAGAAGATGTGATGGTCAAGTGAATGAAATCTTCAGATTTCCTTTTGTTTTTGTACAAATGTTTCTCATGGAGGAGAGAAAATGTGTGTGGAGAATAGAGAATCCAGAATCTGACTTGACCAGCACAAAATGAGGCGACATTCGGAATGTGTGGGTTTTTGTTTACTCTATTGTTAAAGGTTTTTGTCTCTCATCGTCCATCGTCGCTTTATATATGTTACAGCTTTCACTGATGTGTGTGTGTGGAAAGTGACAACGGGGGGAGCATTTTACATACCGTATTTCAGCGCTGTATACACAGTTTAACGTGCTGTGATTGGCGGCAAGCTGTGGACTGAGAGTTGGAAAAGGAATCGCTGTCAATTTAAGTTTAATTGTTTTATTGCCTGTGTGTGTGTCGAGACGCAAATTGGGATTTCGTTCAAGTTATTTCTGTCTTAACACTCGCTCGCTATCTCTTTCCTTCGACTCGCGTGACGAGAGTCTCGTCCCTTCAGTAAATGTATATATAGTTCATGTTTACGAGGTCACGTTGAGAGTATGTAATTCCCGTGTGGAATTAGGATTTATTTCCTTATTTCAAGTTCCAATAAACCGATTGAATGTGTCGTTTATTTGTTGTGTTGCATATAGCATGAATTTCAATCATACACATTTACTGAAGGGACGAGAGTCGAAGGAAAGAGATAGCGCGAGCGAGTGTTGTGCTGTGTGATGTGGAGAAAAGGTGATGAAAGGAAAGCGAAATAACTTATGGAACGAAATCCCAATTTTATATAGTCTCGACACACAGGCAATAAAACAATTAATAAAACCGGCATGTGCTGCACACAAATGTGTTGTGGTTTCAATTCAAAGGCTACATTATTATTACGATATTACTTATTAGTATTACATTTACTGTGGTTTGTTCAGCATCAGCTGTTGGAATTTCAGGTATATAGGTAAAAAGCTTACAATATATATTATAGTATACGTGTGTTGAGTTGGGTTGTGGGGAGTCAAAAGAAAGAAAAAAAGGCCAAGGGAAAAGGAAAAGGAAAGGCAAAATATACCGAGAGTTCAAGGGAAATACAAATGCTTTTGAGTCGCTGTGAGAACTGTATGTGTGATGAGTTGATGAGGAAAGGCAAGAAATTCTCTTCTCTTTTCTCCCTTGTCAATTTGTATATATACACTGTTACATATATATACTTTCTCCAATTTTCCTCCAAGTTTTCCACTTTGTACACATATTCACATTCGAATCGGCTCAATTGACTTCAACTCTCGTCCTGTTTGATGTGGAGGAAACTCATTTCATTTAATTGATTATGTATATATAAATGATGTAGGTAATATAAAAATATATAAGGTAAATATATAAATGAGTAGGTAATCTATAAAAACAAACAGAAATATGACATATTTTATTATTGTAATATGATATATTTATGACATTAGTAATGTCACATTAAACCTGTTATCGCTTTAAAAACTTTTAAGTATATTAAGTATATTATAAGTAGCTATTCTATTATTTTTCATGATGTATGAGACTCACATTGTGAGTTAAAGTGAAGTTCTATAGGTATTGAATATACACAACAAATACACATGTAATTTAAATGTAATAATTTTACCTTTTCCACTTGTAACTATATTCGAATTAAAAGTGTACACGATTCACAATGTCAATGCACGGAAGAATAACAATCGGTCTTTACTAATTGTATTTAATTAAAGATTTGTCTTTCATCTTTTAACACTTTTAAGTCGCCGAACTTGACGAAATCGGAAAATTTCCGTTTCCGTTTGCTTCCCAGTAAGAATTTAAAATTTCCAAAGATGCGAGCGGTTGACTTTCATTTACATCTGCATCTGCATGATTTTTATTGCGAAAACGGAAATTAAATTCAGATTTCAGATCCATTAAATATAAGCAATATAAGCGTGCAAAGACCCTGAATCTGCTTATAATTGATGGCGAAAAGTTATTATATTGTGATGCAGTTGAAATCTTCCGTGAAGTCGGTCTCTCCATCCGCAACATCTTTGCCTGTGATGGCAGTGTCTCCAGTCAAGCCGAGAATGAAAGCTTCCGATAATTTTACCGAGTCCTCCCCAATTGAACCAACGGGAACGAAAGTGATATTCAGGACTACCAAGACTCCAGAAGAGATTCGGAATTCATCCAAAAGTATTTTGGATGTATTTCAACACGAACACACTAAACATGATTCAACATGAACACAGGCTTACCAATTCAAGTACAAAGAACAAACTCTACTGCAAAAGTCAAGTAAAATACCATTTTTATAATCCTGAAAGAACCCCAAGTGTTGATTCGGATGGAGTAAGGCGGCCAGGATGTAACCTTTGTCTTTGAAGTAGCAGCTCAAATCCTTTTCCATTTGTTTCAACAGTTTCTTCTTAGTACTTTCGAAATACTTCATTCCGACAATTCGGCTAACATCTGAAATAAAAATGCAACAAAGCAATAACATATTCTATATCTATTCTATTCTATTCTATTCTATTTTATCACAATTCCTTGAAAGCACATCAGATAAATTGGCATTACCTTCGTAACATTCAACAATATTCGGAAGTACAAACGGAGAAAGGATGCCATCGCCTTGACAATTGTCCGTCAACTTGACTAAAAGAGTGAACAAGATGACAAATTCACATAATTTTTGGTAATCAACTTCCGCCAAAGGTTCCGGAATTGTCTTGACTGAACTCTTTGCTTTATGTTCCTCTTGAATCGCCACGTTGACAGCATCAAAGAACTTGCGCTGTTCAAACAGAACAAAAAAAGGTTGAACAGTTAGCACTAATACTGACAGTCTTGCCCCAAAAACAAATGAATTCTTTGACTCAAATCAGTCTGTATGA
>JAIUND010005058.1:0-10277 GCA_034699125.1 Gisinianus flammeolus
CTGGAAATCCTCGAGCTGGAATCCTCCTCGCTTCTACTCCCACTCTTTCAAATCCCCCGCCTTCCCCACGTGACCACTCTCAAAATGGGAATGGAGGCGATCTATTGGCTGGAGATGTGGGACACCCCCGCCATCTTCCGGAATCATTCTTCCCACATTGATTTGTCCACTCGATTCCCGCAACTCCTCACTTTCCACCTGGACTTGAAGTCTGACTTTGGTTGGGCGAGATTCTTCCGTGCGTCGTCTCCTTTTGGTGTTCCCTCCATCCTAAATTTAATTCTGACCCCCCAACCTTTAGACGTCCTCATGCTTGGCTGGAGAGCCTCAGCAAACTCTTCCCGAACGTGGAGCACTTGACTATCCGAGATAATGATGGGTTAGACGAAACACTGAGCCATGTTTTTCGAATATTCCCGGGTCTCCAAGGATTCCAATTGAACTTTCGGAAAGGGGGCCCCTTTGGACAAAAGGACCCCTTTTTGGGTGCGGTGTTCACGCGGATATTGATAAAAGCTTGCGATCATCTCTGTGCCAGCTCCAGCATCCAACCAAATGAATTGTCTAGTGGCTTGAACAGCTTGAAATCCTCGTCTGCTCTACACAGGTTGTGTGAAGGTGTGGATTTAATTGAAACAAATGAAAATGGATATTGATAGAAAATGCAAACGAGTGTGTGAAATGAGGCAAACTAAAATTTCAATTAAAATTTCGTAATTTTGTCAACAACTTTTGTAACCTGTTTTTGATTTATGGCTCAAAAAGGTGGAGATGACTTTGAAAGCGGCAGATGACGGGAAAGGAAAACCCGGACTGCATATCACTTTCCATGTTTACGGCACGAGGTCTTATGAACGTGAGTATCTTGTCCATGTTTGGATATACACACACAATTATCGTATATCTCGAGTCCTTTTGTGTTTGTTTGTTTGTTTCTTGAGTTTTATTCACCTCAAGTCTGGCTAAAAAAGAAAAAAGGAAAATTATATTATTGATTGTTTTTTCATGTTGCTTTTGTTGCTTTTGTTTGTTGGGCGCGGTTTCAGATTGGGCGACCGCTCTGGCCCGACTGTCCTCCCTCAACTTCCGGCTGGTTCGTTCTTACCATTCCGCCTGAGCTGAGCTGAGCTGCGCTGCATGGGAGGATTATCAAATGGGACTCCAGCACATTCGACACCAAAACTCCAAAACATCCACCTACAATTTACTTTCATTAATCATTACATTTTCATTTATACACAATTCTCTTTTGTTTTCCTCTTTAGACTTTTCAACTTTTGTTTTTCTTCTTGGCACCGTCTCTGATTTTCATTAATTACTTCCACTTCCACTTAACACACTCGTTAATTTCTAATATATAGTTATTATTATAGAGCCCTGTGCTTGTCGGATGATTTTTTCTATATTTATTTTGATAGGATTTGATCATTAAATATAACTAATATTTAAGAATTTGGATTGAATCCACATGCTTTTGATCATTAGATCGTCTACTTACTGTAGGAAATGAATAGTTAAGTCAATTTATTATGAATAATATTCAATTATTACCAGTCAATTCATTTGGTAGTAATTATATAGTTTATGTATAGAAATTCAAGCACAAATTTATGCCCCTAATACATTTATTACAATACATACATACAAATATACATGTTTACATATTTATACACTCTGAACAATTCCTCATGTATAATATACTTGAATTCAAATGTTTCACAATGGACGACAACATGAATCCACATAAAAATACATTTTGTATATATTTAATCAATTCCACAAAGTTATACATTAATAACACAGGGGAAAACAACAAGTAAAATATTCAATTTTTTTTCTAATAACAGACAAATAAAATGTGCACGCGGATTCCGCAGTATATTAATTCATTTTCACATATAAATTGTATTACAGTCCATTTCACCGCAATTTACACAATTGTTTCTCCGGCACTCCCAATATAAAACTCCTCAAGCACGTTATTTGTTGTTCTATATATAATCTAAATTTGAATAATACAAAAAGATCTAAATTTGAATTGAATTGAGCCAATTCCTAATTTTTTGGCTGCTGTGTGGTGCTGGGATTTTTTCTTTGTACTTTCCCAATCAATCCCTTGTCATAAATTGTTATTACATTAATTTCCAATTGTTATTACATTAATTTCCAATTGTTATTACATTAATTTCCAATTAAAAATATCATTTTCCTATATCGTATAATATATATAGGGAAATGCCGAATGATAAGGAAACCGACGCATTTCCTTTCACAATGAAGTTGGACAAGCACTTTTGAACTCGAAACGGACACATGGCGACAAAATGTCCATAAAATGTGGACCTATAAAATGGGATGTGAAAGTTAGACACAGTCAACAATTTAGTTCTAATTTAAATCTTTTGTGTAGATTCACCATGAACTACTTTGCGTTTGTATTATTCTGCTGTCTCCCATTTTCCTCATCGTCTTTGGGTATATTTATTAGGCAAAAAGTTCTTTGAAGAAACAAAATACATACAAAAAAAACCGGCATCATTTAATTATGTAGCTTTAAACAAGTGGATAAATGATTCACCACCTTTTGCCCCTGTTCATCTTTTTAAAGGGACGAACGTGGTGCTGGACGGATGTGGTGAAGGCGAGTGGACACTTTATAACGATGAAAAATGCTTGAGGCTCATCGATCGGTTGGTGAGTCACGCGGAAGCAACGGAATTTTGTATTTTGGTCATTGGTGAGGAGGCGCTGAATTCCGGCGGCTCACTCATCACCATCAAATCCATCGAAGAGCAACAATTCTTAAATCACCTCATATTTGCCGAGTGGAATGTTGTGGACAATGTTTGGCTCGGAGCCACCAAACAAAACAGTACTGTTTTCAAGTGGGGCCATGGACTTTACCAATTGAATTGAAGGAAGCCCACCCGAGGACCCTCAAAAGACGTGCACTCAGCTACATTTCTCTTTTTCAAGGGTCCAGGTTGCTGTGGGCCAGGTCAAAGTAGTCGAGTGGCAGATAACGGGGAGTGGACGGACACAGCTTGCATCCGCCGAAATTTGATACTCTGCGAGAAGCAACAGCGTTGGCCAGAGTACAAAGTTCAAGAGGCCGTTTTGACCCTTCAAATGGAGCTGCTAATAAAATCAATCGAGTTGACTCAGCTTCAAACCAATCACAATTCCCTTCAGGCGAGTCACGTGGCTGTCCAAGGCGGGCATTGAAACGGCCTTGGGGTCAGTTGCGACGAGTCTAGTTTGGATTGCGAGTGTTGTATGATAGATTGAAACATAATCCATGTGTGCAATGTGTTTTATTGTTGGGGGGAATGTGAGAAAATATTATTCAAATGTTATGTGTTTATTGATTGAATCCTTTGATTTCTCTCTCTTTATATAGTTCCGATCGGATTCGTCTTCGTTCAACTGCCGAATCAGCCGGAGCCGGATATTATTTGGCCGGAAGTGGATTGGGAGGAAATCACGGGGGAGTACGCGGGACTCTTTTTCCGAGCTGAAGGCGGATCCTCGGCTCCCTTTGGAACGGGCCAGCCAGACAATACACGTCAAATTATACAGAGATGAACGCAGAGCAACGACAAGATCCGGCGGATTATGTTAATGTCCTGAGTTTCCCGTCCGGTTGGAGTGATTGGGGACATGTTTGACATCATGGCGATGGAGAATGGAATGAAGCCCTAATACGATTCCACACTTCTGACGGGAAAGTCCGGCCAGTCAACACAGCAGTCCGGATTTGGAAAAGAACCACCTAAAAAAACGAATAAGTGCAATTCGCAATTATTTGTTTAAACGAAATTAAATTAAATTAAAACTCATGATTTAATTACGAGGACGTTCAAATATGAATAAGAGTTGCATATATCTTTTGATTGGAATGAGATACGACGAAGTACTCTTAGTATGTGTGAGAGGAGCACAAAAAAATGTCATATGAAAAATTACAGGCAATTCGGATTTGTAGTTGAGTAATTACAGTCGTCTGAATTTTGACAGACCAGCGAAAACATGGAGATTTAGAAATTCCAAAAGGAATTGTGATCATATTTTTCTCCTTACAAAAAAACAAGCCTAAGTAAATTGGTAAGTAATAAGCCTAAGTAATAAGCTGTTGGTGGGAGTTTGAGGTGGGTCTGCTCTATCAAATTCTTAAGTGGCAAGATGGTGTCAACGGTTTGAGGGAGGACAATTGAGCCTTGAAGACAAGCAGGTCGCAAGTCATCCAACCGCCGCCGTCAGTCAAAAAACAATAAAGAATAGGCACACCTCATGCAGTGGCATCAACGAACCAAAGTGCGACAGATAGAGGAGGAAACGGAGATTTCTACTGGGTATGTTGAAAATATCCTGCACGATCGTCTTGGTCCCAGTCGAGTTACTTCCGTTTGGATGTGGAAGACTCGGACGTCTTCCCAAAAGTAGTAGAGAGTCGAAAGTTTCGACTTGAGTGTAGAACGACTCCAGTGAGACCCCAAATTTTTTTCGCAGGTGGTCACTACAGATGAGACTTGGGTTCACTTTCATCATCCCTAGATCCGGGCTTGGTTGTATGAGCCGGATTGGCGAGAGTTTGTGGAGGAGATTCAGGCTCAAAACTCTTGGCTCCATTTCATCCCACAAGTTCCATTACCCATGGAAATCCCGGACTTTCTCCTGCAAAACACCGTCGCCATTAATAATGGCCGAATTCATATTGGCTCGAATCCCCACGGGGATTCAGTTGTCATGGCCATGGTCACGCGGCACTTGAAGAGCTACTAGAATATTTTCCTCGCCCCGTCCGCTCTCCCGCTCCCCTCCTCTTTTCCTCTTCCTCCCCGTACATCTACAATATCTTCCGACAGAGCCTTCAATTTGCCTGTGATCGTGATCCGTACCACGACGCGGATGAGTCGTGGCAAGATGCCAGGTTGGATGAGGAGGCTTGTAAGAAGTTGGAGTCGTGCAAGGAGGAACAACAGATTGCTTCAATCAACAGTCGTCGACATATCACGTGCTCGGAGGAGCTTCCGGATTTGATTCGACTCCAACTTAGCCAACCCCGAACCGTCGTTATGACCACTGAAGAGGATTTCCAGTCCTACTGGAACATGTTCAAGACGGAGATGCGGAAGAGTTCAGGGCGTCTTGGATTCACCGGAGCAACAAAGACCATCAGCAACTCCTTCAGCTCGGCCAATCAGATGGATGAGTCCTTTTCAGAGCCTCGAGCTATTTTCATTCAGCCCGGCCTGGATAGAGATCGACCGAAGGAAATGAGTCGGCGAATGAGTCGGCTTCTCAGCTCGGGGATTTACTGGTTGTGGGGAAAGTGGGAGGAGAGTCGTCTTTTCCCACAGAGGAAGATTTGGGAGGATCCCAAATCCTTTGTTGAAGAGGATCAGCCGACTTTTAAGGTCCTTTCCTTTGAGCAATCGGACCTTCAACTCATTTTCTACGCGTGGCTCGTCAGCTTGCTTCTGACCATGGCTATTTTCGTCTGTGAAGGGATGATTCAAATCCCACTGCGACGTTTAATCAACTGCACCATATATCTCATCTGATCACGGCCTGGCGGCGCCTTTGCATGTTCATTGTATAAGTATTTTGGATTTTTAATATCGAACTAATAGGAAAACCCGTGGCGATATAGCCAATCATTTTACCGGGTTTTCCTTTCCCGTCATCTGCCGCTTTCAAAGTCATCTCCACCTTTTTGAGCCCTAAATCAAAAAAGGGTTACAAAAGTTGTTGATAAAATTACGAAATTTTAATTGAAATTATAGTTTGCCTCATTTAACACTCGTTTCAAGTTTCTATCAATCTCCATTGTCATTTGTTTCAATTAAATCCACACCTGCACCACACAAAAACTGGATAGAGCATGCAGGCGAGGATTTCAAGTTGTTCAAGTCACTGGAAAATTCATTTGGTTGGACGCTGGAACTGTCGCAGAGACGATCGCAAACTTTTATCAGTATATATCCGCGTGAACACCTCATACAAATTCGGGCAATTGCCCCCTATCTGAAAGTCCAATTGGAATCCTTGGAGCCCCGGGAATATTCGAAAAACATGGCTCAGTGTTTCGTCTAACCCATCCGTATCTGGGATGGTCAAGTATTGGACGTTTGGGAAGAGTTTGCTGAGGCTCGTCAACCAATCCCGAGGACGTCTAAAGGCCGTGGTGGTCAGAATTAAATTTCGGATGGAGGGAACACCAAAAGGAGACGACGCACGGAAGAGCCCGGTTCCCGCACCAAAGAATCTCGCCCAACCAAAGTCAGACTTCAAGTCCAGGTGGAAAGTGAGGAGGTGCGGGAATCGAGCGGACAAATCAATGTGAGAAGAATGATTCCGGAAGATGGCGGGGGTGTCCCACATCTCCAGCCAATAGATCACCTTCATTCCCATTTTGAGTGTGGTCACGTGGGGAAGGCGGGGGATTTGAAAGAGTGGGAGTAGAAGCGAGGAGGATTCCAGCTCGAGGATTTCCAGGGACTTTTCCGAGGACACGAGGATCCGGATGAGAGCTGCCAATTCCTCGGGGGTAAACTGGACTAGACGTGGTGGACTATGAATGGTGACCATTTGGAATTCATTCCATTCTCCACCGCCATAATGTCCAACATGTCCCCAATCACTCCAACCAGAAACCGGGAAATTCAGAACATAAACATAATCCGGATCTTGTCTTTGCTCTGCGTTCATCTCTGTAATTTGACGTATTCAAAATGGCCTCTTGAACTTTGTACTCTGGCCAACGCTGTTGCTTCTCGCAGAGTATCAAATTTCGGCGGGTGCAGGCTGTGTCAATCCACTCCCCGTTTTGGGCCACTCCACTATTTTGACCTTCCCCAGCAATCTGGACCCTTGAAAAAGATGAATGTAGCCGAGGGCAGGCCTTTTCAGGGTCCTCGGACGGGTTTCCTTCAACCCAATTGGTAAAGTCCATGGCCGTCCCATGGCCCCACTTGAAAACAGTGCTGTTTTGTCTAGTGGCTCCAAGCCAAACATTGAATTCCCGCCTACGTTGAATCCAAAAGATTTCGTATGCTGTATACTTGAGATTCCGAATTGGGAATCGTAAGCCGAAGGATTACAAATGCTGCAATCCGGAAGGATTCCTGACTTGCGTAATCTCCTGGATTCAGATCTAGCCTGAATCCTATAAGGTAATCCCAAGTGAAAGGCTAATACACTAAGAGAATGTGGGATTCCGGTCAGCTGACCGGGTTTGGGATTACATTGGGATTGACAATTTTCTGAATCTGTGGAATTCCGTTTTTCCGTAATCGAAATGTATAATCCCAATGCAAAAGCTTATACATTACGGGAATAGGGGATTACCATACTTATAGGAATACAGACAAAACGCACAATTAGGATTCCATTTCCCTAAGAGTGTATAAAACTATGGAACGGCCGGGAAATCCTGCAGATTCCCTCAAAAAATTGTGTGACGAACGAGCAATCATATAGGGAAATTTACGTCTATCTATATATATATATATGTACGATATATATATATATATTTCCCTCAAATGAGTAATATGAGTTGATTCGAGTTTCATTTTCACAATGGAATTGGATTTTACACTTTTATTACACATTTTAAAATAGATGTGTGTGTGCATGTGATGGGTAAAGGTTCAAACTGACCGATGTGATGTGTGTGGGTGGGATTGTAAAAGCCGGCACTCTCGCCCTGCTTCCTGGAATCTTCCCTTTTCGAGTCAGAGATTAATATTTGACAACATTTCCCTGATGTATACAGTATTATTCAGGAGAAACTTTGCACTTTCCATGCTGCCAGCATATAGAAAGGGGAAAAGTTTCTCGTGAATAATACTGTATTTTTTCATTCTCTTTCTCAAAACTCGAGGGGGGGGGAGAAGAAAAAAGACAAGCCGCTAAATACACAGGGTTGAGCAGGGAAATAGACAAAAAGGATATAGAATTTGTTGATATGAACGAGAGGTACGGCATCACCGACATCACCGTAGATGTTTGTCTGTGTGAGGGAAATGATTTGAAATCGTAGAAAATACGACTTGATTTCAGAGTGACGCTTGACAATTGTATATAGTCGATTACATGAGGCAGGGATGTGCTACGAATACCCCCCATACCCCCAATTTAGCATACCCCCATGGGGGGTACACCTCCCAACAAAAATTGAAATGCCCCCCAAAAAATCTGAAATACCCCCCAACAAAATCTGAAATACCCCCCAACAAAATCTGAAATACCCCCCAAAAAATCTGAAATACTCCCTAACAAAATCCACTGTCTAGTTGGCTGTCAATGTTTGTTCAATGCCAAAGGCGGCTGCTGCAATTATCAAACTCATTCTTGCGCATGCCAAGGACAAACCCGAAATTACCGGAGCAACGTGAGAATGAATAAATCCTTGAAATCATCATCATGAATTGTCCCGAATTATTTGTTTTACCATCAAAATGATTTTAATTTTAATATTATCCACAGAGGTCTTGTCCATAGAAGACGTACCGGGAAATTGCGAGCGCTTTGAATGGGGTCGGTCTTTCCGTTCCGCTCACTCCACCCAAATAATTGACATTATATGAGAAAGGACATTAAATAAATGAGGACTACAATTAATTAGAAACTCGTTTTATGTAAGTCGTTTTTATTTTCAACTCGAATCGAAAGGTCAGAGCATTTTGCACAGTTCAACATCAACATTCTTCTACTATACGCTCAAAACTTGAGAGAACTGTGTCCAATTGAATGGCGGCTGTTCAATTGTATGCAATTTGGGTTTTTTACTATTTAATCCCGATTTTAATTAGCGTTCAAATCCGTGTTGCTGCTCTTGCTGTTTTTCTATCCTGTTTTCAGGATAGAAATAGTGAGATTCTGTTGATGCCGGCGCCGCTTAATTCATTTGATTACGGAAATAAACGAGGAAATGCACCATCTGGGAGTTTGTGCTGTGGATGTGCAATTGATGGAGCAGCTGCTGGAAGGAATTCAGCGCGATTCCGGAACGTCAAACTCACAACCAGATCCTCAACGTGTCTCATCATTTCTTGAAGGACCGCATTTGGACCGCAATTTGTCCTGTTTCTAATCAAGCTTTTGTGGGGTTTGTTCCATGAAACTATTGGACGATCTTACCCTATATACAAGGCTCTTCCACATATATATAGTATATACAGTCGATTGTAAAAAAACTTCGGCACAGCGACACCTGTGGTCCGCACCTGGTAACCAAAACCGTGTTGGATTTGAGACGGGACTGTTAATACAATTTTTGGAAAATTTTGGATTTTGGGGTAAGAAACATTATAGAAAATTCAGAATCATTCAGAAAAAATAATAATGGCGGTAAATGTCTAAATTTTGCATTTTTGATAAATTTTTTTTAAAAAAAAAGGAAAACGTTGGGTTTTGGGAGTTTTGAGGGTTGGGAAAATTATGAAAAAATCGGAATAAATGAGAAAACAATTTAAATGGCGGTCAATGTCAAAACTTTGAAGAATTTTGAGTTTGTTTTGTAGGAAAAATTGTAAAAACGAGGAAAAATGTGGTTTTTTGAGGGTGGGAAAAATGATGAAAAAATCAGAATAATTCAGAAAACAATTATACTGGTGTGGTAAATGTCGAAAAAATTTAAGTTCTTCTTTAAAAAAAATGGAAAAGTTGGTTCTTTTATTTTTTAATAAATAAACAAACTTAAATACTAAAATTTTGACATTTACCGCCATTTAAATTTTTTTCTTTGTTATTCTGATTTGTCTATAATTTTTCCCACTCTCAAAATCCCCAAAATCCAAAATTTTCCAGAAATTGTATTAACCCAAAACAATCCCGTGTAAAATCCAACACGGTCGTGTGGTTACCAGGGGTGCAAACCGGAGGTGCCGCTGTGCAGAAGTTTTTTTTACAATCGACTGTCTGTGCCTTGAAATGTACTGTCGGATTTTTAATAATTGAGCCTCCCAAGGACAGATTTAGGAATCATTGCCCATTTCAAATACATTGAGTGGGAGGAGCTACGAAAGAGAGAAAGGCTCAATTATTTTTAATCCGACAGTATATGGATTAAAACAATGTATGGAGTCAATAAGCAATCCGATATTTACATTTCAAATCCAAAATCCCAAATGAGCGTTTCGTTTATATATATATCTTTCAAATCTGATCGAAATTTGTAATGGCACCCCCCAGGGAACCAAATTAGCCCCTCTCCTGTTTATCATTATGATTAATCCAATCCTACAAAATATTGAATCAAAAGTAGGTGATAG
>JAIUND010005059.1:0-10275 GCA_034699125.1 Gisinianus flammeolus
TAATAATAAAATTAAAAGCATGGGAATAATACGAAATTTGCACTATCGTTCATTCGATCGTTTCCTTTAGTTTACACAATCGGAATCGATAGGATTCGATCGGATTGTGAACTTCGTTAACCGTCCCAAAGTCCGATAAATTTTTCCGATCGTTTGAACGATCGTCGACTATCCGATTCTTTTTGTACGGGATGGGACGAATGGGATGGGACGATCCCATCCCATAGCTCATGCCTGGTACGCATACGCAACTACCTATGTAACATGTGCATATCTGAGTTTGGTTCTGAATTTACTTTTTTGCTTTTGCTTTTCCTTTTCCTTCTCTTCCTATATTCTCCCATGGAGAGAACCTTCACAGAGTTTCTCATCAAACTTAACGCAAAAACTATTGTCTATATCCATAGTTTCTTTGCTCCTGCGTATATTTCTACGTATATTTTTTAGGAATCGATAGATAAATAGGAAATTCATTGCTCCTCGTGTTTGGCTCAAGCACTTTTGATTCTCTGTTTTTTTCTCCTTTCCCTTCTATCGTATGTTTCCTTCCCGCAAAGTTTTACAAATGACTTTGTTTGAACGTCCATACACACAAAGATAGTGTGAAGGTGTGTGGAATTGAGCAGAGAGAGTTTGTGGGTTGACGTATCAATCAATTCCAGGTAAAATGGGAGTAAACCCATGTGAAACATTTCTATTATCTGTCTAAAGTCCCAAATACACTTCAAATACGGACTTTTTTCTTTGTCTTTTATGGGACAAAATTTTACGAGTATGGGACAAAATTCCTTACATAATTTTTTGAGTGTTCCAAATGATCAAATGTTGATTTTGAATTCAAAATTGGAGAAGAAGTAAATGAACTAATTTACAAAACAAATTCACAATTCTTGGCGATAATAAAAAATCTTTGTCCGGCTCTCTTTCACGTTTCTGTGTAATTTTAGATGGACAAATTGATAAAAAAAGTAGCGTTAGAATGTTACAATGGCAATTCATCGTAAATGAATCATTTCTATTGAATTCAAGTCCGCCCGCATGAATGGGGAAAATCTACACACAAAAAGAACCTTTGGAGGAGTAGTAAAAAAATATAAATAATTGACATGGACTTGAATGTCAAGGTAAATTGACTTGACTCAAGAGCCGAATTGAAAAGGAACCAGGGTAAAGTCAAGCCATTACGCTCTATTGTATGCGTTCGGTGAACAAGCTCTAACTTGCTCATGGTGAGAGTTTAGAGTTGGTGGGTGATGCAACACTCAAATGAAAGGGAACTGAAGTAACAGTTGAAATTGAGAATTGAGAGCCTCTCGTTAGTTACAGAGAAAATGGTTAATAACATACATTTTGAGTGTCTTGACTGTAAGTACTTACATGTCTATACATATACGATACGATATCTGTATCATCTGTATGTACATTGGAATTGAATGGTAAACAATGGAAACACCTTCAAACTGTATACTGTTTCATTGGATGGTGGAGGGAAATCATAGGATGCCAGTGTAAATTTCTCCATCCATCCAGCATTAACGTTCGGATGATAAAGTGTGTGGAGTCTGAATCAAGTTGTTGAATTTAGATATGAGAGAATAATGAAAACCCACACTTTGTGTACATATACTATACCTCACACACACATATATACACACACACAGCACACATACACACATTGGATGTATAAATAAAATTTGTGGGTCGAGTTACAATGATTTAACAGTATAATGTGGATATAATATGCTCCTTCTGATTAGTCAGTTGACTAGGTAATGTATCCATATCCATGCTCGATTAAAAAATGGAGATTGTACCTACACATACACAAACATGTATATGTATATGTATGTAATGGAGGGGGGGGGGAATGAGAGAATCGAAAAAGGCCGATGGTGTGTTTGGTTGTAAAAAAAAAAGTGAAACATTGGTTAGGCCATGCTGTACCTATATTTTAACACTAGGGACATATTAGTTGTTAATAAAATGATGTAGTTGTATATTATACAGCTTGTAAATGGGCAGACTAACTAGAACTTACGATTTGTTTCCCAGTTTTTTTTTCTCTTTTTTCCCTTTACAACGTTTCAGAGGTTTTTTTTATATGGTAAGGTTGAGAGAGAGAGAGAGAGAGAGAGAGAGAGAGAGAGAGAGAGAGAGAGAAATAGAAAGAAAGAGTCTCACAATTACAATCGGTTTTGAATTTTTGAGAGCCGTGTTTGTATTTTGTATTTAGTGTTTAGTAGTTTGGTTGGGGTGTTACATATTAATAGCATTATAAAAAGAGAGAGAGCGAGAGAAAGAGTTGGGACGTGGAGATATATATATATATATGATTATCAGCTAACTTGCAATGCATTTCCTTCCAGGCTACACTTTCCCTGATACACATCTTATCTGCACTGGATCGGGTAATGAGGGTTTGTCGTGTTACTCAACTTATTTTCTCTCTTTCTCTCTCTCTCTATTTCTCGTCCCTTATCGTCATTATGATGCATTCTATTCCCAAATTCAAATGTTTCCCATGTACATACTAGCAATGTAAGTACTAATATGTAGGCACTTGGGTATTTGTTGTTGTTGTTGAACAATTACTACTAGAGACTGGAGACTCTTATGTTTGCACCTGATATTTACAGCCCATAGGTGTTGGTTCTCTCCAAGTCTCGAGGAGTACATACGTAAACATTTATTTGTAGAGGGTCTTTTACCTTCTCCAGGCTTTTTTTTTTACACAATAGCATAAATGTTCTTGGTATTTTATTACTTAAATTGTTGGGTCAGAGCATCATACCAAAATCCTTCTAGTCTATTGCAAGCCCAATATATTTTATGAACTTTAAATCCTTTGGTGGAATAACTTGAGGGAATTCCACTGCAATTTATAATTTATAAACAAAAGTGGACTGTCCAAAATCCAAAATGTACAGAGTTTTGAATTTTAAATGTAATTCCATCCCATCACCACAGAGCGTCCTTAATTCCGTTGTTTCTCCAATTTACTGTTTTTTTTGTCTAAAGCCACGTTGCGTTCGCAGTTCACATATTATTTTTGTGTGGAAAGAAATGTTTAATTTACAATTTACAATGCGTGAGGAAATTTACGCAAGTTTTCATGTACGCATGGAATTTGAAAGGGAAAAGAAGGGACAGATAAATTTGCTGATTTTGTAGAAGTAAAAAGTACAGCTACATGTGTAACATCTCTAGACTCCAAACATCGTGTTGTGTGTTCATATGTAAGTGAGAAAATAAACGAATTTTCCGGATTTACGTTGGATCCGTTGGATGTTAGACCAAGTTGAAATTTAATTTACACTTTGATAAATAGATTGTCCATATTTGGAAGGAAAACAAGCGTGTAATGTCCTTTTCATTGGATTTTGGATATCTTGACTTGCTTCTCTCTCTCTCACTCCTCTTCTCACAAAAAAGTGA
Source organism: Gisinianus flammeolus (assembly GCA_034699125.1). NCBI lineage: Eukaryota > Metazoa > Arthropoda > Collembola > Symphypleona > Katiannidae > Gisinianus > Gisinianus flammeolus. The sequence continues at coordinate 3,436 of JAIUND010005059.1, forward strand.
CCAGCGAACAAGGCAATTTAATTTTAATTTACAAGGTGTGAGATCAAGCTACAGCCAAAGTTTTCTTTTCATTTCAACAACCGTCTGTAACTTGCCAAAACAAAAAACTCCAAAAAAAAATGATTTCCAGGGAGAATGAGTATTATTTATAATTCCTAATACCAAATTCAAATCACATTAGGCTCATGTGGGAAAGCATGATCAAAATGACACAAAATCGGAAAATATTGAACTTTTACAACTGTCCAAGAGAAATCTCACAACTCGGAAGAATAAATAAAGTTGTAGTTAGAAAAAGAGAGAGAGAAAAAAAACAGGAGGGATTTCATTTCCAGTCCCATTTGCAGCTTTAGTTCCAGTTCAAGATAATGAAAGGCCATTACGTTTGTGTGTGTGTGCTTGCGATACACTCACAATTGTTAGTTACTGAACACTGCCTTGGTATTTGGTATACTTGAATATATGGGAGCATGTTGAATGATATGATGACTGTAGACTGTAGAGTGTAGACTGTGGGACTGTGCTGTGGCTACATTGGAATCCCTCAAACTCATTCCAGAATTATCTTAATCGCTAGGAACAAGCAAGTATTTGCTTTTCATGAGATCTCAGCAATTATGCAAAGTAGCTTTTTCTTCCTCTTCTCCTCTTCTCTCTTTCTCCTCCTCCTCCTCCACTCCTCCCCCAGGAAACACATACCATACAGATACATATAGACATTTCCATTTCCATTTCCATTTCATACCGATTCCAATTGCCTTGCTATCCCATTCAAATTCCCTGTTCTTGCCCATGTCCACATCCACATCCACATCCACAAAATCCACATCCACATACAGTACAAAAAACACTATTATTATTTGCTACACTTAATTCCTTATAGCCAAAAGTCAGTACGCTTCCATGGAGCGTCAACAATTTGCAGATAAAAATAAAAAGTAAACCGGAACGGAACTCGCAGCTCAACTCAACTCAGCAGAGTCGAATGAGAATTTCCACTGTATTCTGGTTTGAAGACTCCAGGATGGAAAGAGAGAGAGAGAGAGAGAACAGATATATATGGACATTACACTTATCGTAAGGAAATGGTAAAGAGATAAACCACATACTACATAATATTACAGATATTACAACCAACATTTACATAAACTCTCTGGTTTTGACAGTCTCTCGGCTCTCTACATTTTTTATACGATACAGCAGCGGCAAACCTAAATTCCAACAAAAAATATATACTGGAACTACATGGAGCTAGAGAGATTTGGATGGTACACTCTCTCTCTCTTTCTCTCTGTGTCTGTTTCTCTTTCCTAAATCCTCATCCCCTTAATGGTAAATGCTAATATTATGATTTCACTCTCGACTCACTTCCCTGTGCACACAGAAAGACAGAGAAACTCAAGTCCTGAATGTTAATTGTAAATGAGTCAACTTTCTTTTATTTCTTTTCCTGCAACTCCTTGTCCTCCTTATTTCTTTTGTTTCTTGTACAAAGATAGACATGGAAAAGAGTTCAAAGATATAATAATAATAATTATTGACTATAATCATCTAGAAATATTTACAATGTTGAAATTAAAGCCGATCAATAAATCAGAGATTTAAAGAGTCAAATGTACGATGAAACAGGGCAAGAAATGGGAAACCAGTATAGAGACACTGAAATTGGAGACTGGAGATTCAAAATAAAAATAAAAGCTTTTTTCTTTTTACTAGTACTATTGTCTGAGGAAAGTGAGTCAGCTCAGAAAACTATAGACTACAGAGAAAGAGAGAGAGATAACTCTGAAATCCATTATAAGTTGGCTTAATTTCCATTTCATTTTATCTCATCTTATCGCATGCTTATCGTAATCGTAAGACGAAGACGTAAGGCCAAGACCAAGACATATAAAGACACACAAATGTGTAGAACACATCATAAAAAAGCTAAAGTTACAGCTGGAGGATTGTGGATTGAGAGAGACGCATTTCTATGAGTAGAGTTATGTGAAGAGATACTTAGCAGTGAGGAGGAGGATGATGATGTTGAATGGAAAATGGAAAAAATTAAACCACATTTTTTTATAGCCCACTCAAAGAAGAAGGGAAGTAAAGGGATGGAGAGAGAGAGGTATGCTGTGAAGATGGAGAGAGAGACATGGAGATGGATGTGGATGTGAATTGGGGGAGGGAAGTAACTCACAATTAAATGATATGCTATGAGAATAAGGAAATGAATCCAAGTCCACATTTCATTCATAGTGCTCCCAGACACCAAATACCAAATACCAAAGACTTGAGCCCAACGTCTCAAGACTCAAAAAAAAAAAATGGAGAAAAAAGAAGGATGAGATAAGGAAATGTACGCGAGAGCGATTTCATATCATCTTTCCATCATCAAAAGTAATCATTGAGTCATCATAAAAACACTTTCAATCGACTTTATTAGTTTTCCTTCTCAACGACTCCTCACACACTCTCACACACTCAAGTCAAATCTGTAGAGCATTCCCTATCAAAAATCACAAATCACAGCTCTCTCACACGACGCACACACATTTACATGAGGAACAAAGAGGGAATCGAAACTTTTAATCACGAGCTTAAAACAGTAAAGTGTAACCCATTTCAGCAAACAACTCAATATCTCTAGTAATCCTTTTCATTTCGCTTAAAGCTTTCAGAAAGGCCTTAAAAACATTCCTTTGAAAATATCCCATAAATACAATTAAATCTCAATATTCAAAATTTAAATCCACAGCTCCCGATCAAATTCTCTTTAGCCAATTCAATTCAATTTAATGGATAATTACCAGAGTTCAACCAAAAAAAATCATGGAGGAATAAAAATAAAAACTGAGTCGTTTTTTTAGTTTTTACTCAGCAAATATCGTGAGGAATTTGAACTTTACTCGCTCGTGGTCGTTAGTTTATTGCCCAGTCTAATTGCATAGTACGAGAGGACTCGAATTCGACTCTCGACAAGAAAACTCATGGCAAATGTTGGATGGTAGTAAAAACACAAATGGAAATAATTATTTTACAAGGAGACTCTTAACAATTCCGAAAGCTCACAAACCAAACGGAATGATTTTATGACAATTTAACGATTAGCCAACTTACAAAAAGCCTCTTTTCAACTTTTTTAACTATCTTGGAACCAATTTGGAATTTCTTGAGTTTCCTGACGACTAATTACACCCCCTCGCCATTTTTTTTAATGTCATAGTTCACACTTCACATTTTACGCGTACACACTAAACAATGGAACAATCTCACTTTCAAACGAATTTATACACACTCTTTTTCTCATCATTATAGTAATGAATAAACCAAATGGATTCCCTTTTATACAATAGCATAAAATTCACTGGGAATCCCCCAAAATCCATACATTTTCTTAATCCTGTTTGAATATCAAATTCAAACCTGACTAGACAAAAATGAGTGGAGTTTTGTAAGCCAAATAGATCGAATAAGAGACGACACATGGAAAAAGAGAGTGAGAGAGAGAGAGAGAGGATTTTGGGAAGAAAAAAATCGAAAAGGGATTAGAGAGAAAAGAGATTTTACCGAGAGACTTCGTAATACGTAATAGGTAAAATGAAAGAGCCATAAGAAGTAATAAAAATCCAATCAGTGGACGAATCTCTTCATCCTCCAGCTCCCTTGTGATCTCTGCTGACGATGAGAGAGAGTCAGAGACAGAGAGAGAGAGAGAGACGGCAAAGCTATACAGACACAGTGAAAAACTCGGAGAGGAGAAAAAGAGATTCGTTTATAGAAACATAAATGTGGAAAATGTAGGATGTAAGTTGTAGGTGTGGAATGATCTTAATGCATAGTCAAAGTCATATAGGTAAAATCAGAATCAGAATCAGAGGATGATAAGTGCAGACTGCATACACATACAGAGAGAAACTGCTGCTGGTGGATGTTGAATGCTGACTGCTGCTATGAAAATCCGCTCAGAAACTTCGGCTTTACAAACTTTGACTTTTGGACTCGTTCTGAGCTTTTGAATTCCTCCAGGAGTTTAAAATAAAGGTTTTTTCCACAGAGCCAGTGAGAGAGGGACGAGAAGAGCGAGAGAGAGAGAGTTTCCAACTTGAAAAATGCTGTATGCTGGATGGAGAAGTCAAATGTAAAGAGAAACGTGAGTACACGATGAGAAGTATGAATGAGAAAAAGAGGGAAAGAGAGAGAGAGAGAGTGAGAATCAAGAGCCTTTGGCAATGCTTCAGCCAAATAAAACTAAGACGGAAAAAAGAGGTGAGTTAACTCACCTTGGCTGTACACACACACATATACATAAAACACCACACGAATATCAGTAGCAAGTCAAATATATGGTGTCTATATATATATATATTACATAGTCTCAAGAAGAGTCCAAGTGCATATGGTTTGAAGGCATACAACTGTGGATGTACATGTGAAAAATTCAAACAGAACACACAGAGAGAGGGAGAGCTTCTTTCAATAAAGTTTGGTCTTCAAATTCGCATCGGAATACGAATTCAAATCAAAAAGAGCTTTCAATATGCGACCATCTAAATATCTTCAATCTAAACTCTGGCTCAAAGTGAAAGTAAAACCACCTCCAGTTTCCCAGTTTCGAGGAGGATCGAGTTCTTGACTATCCACAGGAAGAAAGTGGGAATCATCGTGTATCGTGGTGGCTTTTACTACAAAGACAAATGTGAAATATAGTCAACGACGACTCAAAGTCTTGGTGATGTTGATGAAACCGAGGTGAAGGAATCTTTTCATCGATGGATATTCTGAGGAGTAGTTTGTGACCAAAAAAAAAAAGTCAGTCAACGTCAAGTGTGGATCTGTATTTATATGGATGAATATGTGTAAAGTAGAAAGTCGTCGTAGTTGTATGGAAAGTCCCCACCTTGGAGATACTTCTTGAGGGAATCCTCAGAGGAATTGTAAAATGAAAACCTTCCAGTTGAAAAAGCGATCAAACCTTCATCAGTCAAAGAAAAAGAAAAAGAAAGCAGGAAAGATGAATTTTCCAAACTTTTCCCTCTCTCTCACTACTTTTACTTCCTCATTTCTTATCTCATATATGTGTTACGAGTTACAAGATTTCCGGAAGCCTTCCTCATTTCTTCTTTATTTTCCTTACATATATGTATCCGTTCGATAGGAATAGGAAAATGAAAATTCAAACTTTTTTTTTTTACAAATGTCCCATGTTTTTTCTTATCACGAAGGAATCAAGACTTTTGAGCCAATGAGCCCCTCAAGACATGAAGAGCAGTGATAGCAAAAAAAAAAAAAAACTGTACTCTGTACCTTGACTTTTTTTTACTTTTCCCCTCAAAAACTTTTCTCTTGACTTGACTTTTTTCCCGTCTTAATTTTACAGGTTTCGTAATCACATGAATTGTTTGTCTTATCTCAATTTCTCACTTCACTTCACTCCATCTGTAAATTTGAATTCAACATCAACCCTAACAAAGCCAAAAAAAGATTAATTTGAACTTGGAATTTTGCCCGGCTATTTTTTTTTTTTTTTTTGCTACAACCCCAAATAGTCAAAATGCATCACGTTTAAATTGCCAGAGTTGTGTGTGTGCAATTCGTTATTCCCGTTTGTGGAGAATGCAGAATGGAGAATGTGCAAATAATTTTTGGGTTGTGATGTATGATGGTAAAATGGGAATAAAATGAGAGAGAAACGAACACGCCAGACGTTCACGTTGTCGCCCTAGTTGATCACGTTATAAAGATTAGTGTGCAGAGAGAGAGAGAGAGAAAGAGAGAAAGACGGGAAACTCGAGCATGTAGTTTATAGTTGAGAGCATTGCCAAATAATAATGATAAGGGCTGAGTTTACAGGTTGCTTTTGTGTTGTTTTACGAGCCATCGTATATAATAAATTTTTTTTTTCGTGACGGTGTGTTCCGAGTGGAGATTTAGAGGGAAGGAGCAGGCGTGAAAAGTATTCACAAAATGACCACTTGGCTATGACAGCAACGCATAAGTCTCACAAAACTCTCACCACACGCTCTTATTTCCTCTTTCCCCCTTTCCCTCTCTTTCTCTTTCTCTCTTTCTTTCCTCCTCCATGAAAATCCAAAACCCAGGAAACTTCAACTCAGGAAAAGCATGAAAATTGTAGAAAATGGAAGCGTTTGAGATGAAATGGAAAATCTCATTCCTGTACTTTCTCCTTCTCTCCTTCTCTTCAGTTTTCCCTTGTCCATGCTTCCCCCCCCCCCCCCCGCCTTTTTCCTTTCTGTCTTTGCCTTTGTAGCTTGTGAGCATCGTAAAATATAAATGCCTTAGCTCAACATCCACACATCTACATTCTTTTGCGCTTTAAATACAGAGTCCAGTACAGAGAGTTTTCCTTGGGAAATCTACAAACATTTCTGTACAGGGGAGTAGATAGTGTGAAAGTGAAGGGAAAGGAACTTTGGAGGGAGAAAGCTGGAGAAACTGGAGGGACTCAAACTAGAAAGTGGAAGAGAGAGGGTAAGTTGAACTTTTTTGCATCTAAGAGAAAAAATGGGAAATGGAGAGGAGAGAGAGAAAGGAGAAAGAGAGAGGACTTTTTACGAGATTTGGAGATTTTCGTCCTGTGACAAGATCTCTAGTGGCCTCCGAGACTCTCGTGACAAATCGCCGCCATTCTTAAGTACAGCCATTCCCCTCTCACAGGCTCCTGCCAAAATGCTGACATGATATGTTTCTCTTCATGTTATTTTTCTCCATAGTCCCGAGCTAATCCACCATCAGTCATTGTTTCATGCAGGCACAGAGTGAGAAAAGAGAGAGAAGGAGAAAAGAAAGAGAGAAAGAGAGAGAGAGAGAGAGAGAGAAAGAGAAAGAGAAAGA
>JAIUND010005060.1:0-10273 GCA_034699125.1 Gisinianus flammeolus
TATAAAAGTTCACATGACGCTTTACATACAATTTGACAAACAAGGTGATGATTGTACTGAACCATTAAAGTGACCTTGAATTACCGCTAATTGAGGGAAGTTTCAAAAGAACAGTAATTATTTCCGACAATACACAATTAAATTCGATAGAATGTCTATTTATAGTCCAATGTTGGTTGGGCTTGTAATTAAAAATTAAAATTAAAAATTTGTCGACTTTTGTTATCGACGTATATCAAAGTTTCAGACATTTCATGTGTCAATAAATTTAAACCACGTCCTCCTAGGAAACGGCAGAAAATGTGTTTTTATTTATTTTATTAATGAAGTGATCAACTTAAATTGTGTTTGTGTTTTAACAGAATAAGGAAATTTGAAATATTAATTATTAAAAATCGTCCTCATTTTCATTGTTTTCCTTGCCGCTCTCCTCCAGTTTTCCATCCTCATCAGTTGTTACATACTCGTCATCTGAAGAAGAATAATCGTCAGCATCGTCTACCGTGCAAACGCATTCTATTTGCCCATCAAATTGAAAAACGAAGAGATCTCGCCTATCACGACTGAAAATCACTTTTTTGACCACGGTCTCCCGGAGCTTGGCCACAGACATAAGCTTTCCAAGATCCCACGGGTTATCTATGTGTCTCAAGATTTCTTCCAAAATCTAAGGAGAAATAAATAACGCCCAATTACTCAATGAAAAATAATTACAACATTTCCAAATTTGCATATGAAAATAGGAAAAACTGGCTGAAGAGTTTACCAAGTGATTGCTGAACACCATATTACAAAGTTCTTGGTCGTTCTTGGCCATTTCTTGTCTAATCACTACCGCAAAGGCAAGAATTATTTCCAAATTGCGGACAAGAGTATATTTTGGCGCACGAAGCCTTGAATATAGGAATAGGATTATGTCGAACCCAGAGAATGTCGTTTACCATCGACAGCTCAAATTTTTGCGTTGGGAATGTTTGATGAAATTAAACTTTCACAATATGAGTTGGTTGTCACTAGGGAAACTTAAAAAGCCAACGGTTTAATTTATTTCCAATGAAATAATTGAATCAATTATTACATATTTAATAAAATATTAATGCACATTCCTCTCCAAAATTAAATAAAATTTAATTTAAAAAACACAAACCAAACAATTGGTCAGAGAATGTACAATTTAAAATGGTATTGAGTGTGAAGCAAAGAAAAAGCAATGTCATTTTGGTTTTTCTACGGAAGCAAAATGCATTTGGATTGTGTCTCAGAGCTTGGACACAAACATAGGTCGACTGACAATGAGTTCCAACGGGTTTCCCACGTTTCTCAAGATTTCTTCCAAAATCTTAAGAAAAATAAGGAAGCACCAAATTATTAGATAAAAAATAATTATGTTTGATAAAAGCCAACTTTGTCGCTGTGAACTGCTTGTCACTTGGTAACTGGGTATTTCGAGCACAGCCAACGTGAATAGAAATGAAAAAGCCACACAAACATTTACTAATTTCCCCTAACTTCTTATATTATAAGAAATTGGGCGAATCCAGGTCACGGGCGACCTGGATTCGATCGATTATTATTCACGGCCAAATTTTGCTGGAATTATTCAGTCAAACAAAAATCTATGTCAGATTCCGTCCACAATCCGACTGCTTATCGAAGCCGCCGGGCGACTAAAATCCACCCGGCCACCGTCCGACGTCGAAGTGCCGCCCAGGTTTTAGTGCAAGGTCGCCTACGCGACCAAAAAGCGACGACGAATCGACCGCGCATTCCGGCGTTTTCCGCCCGGCGACCAGGGCGCCCATTCCCCGTCCGGCGGATGGGCGGATTGTGTTTGTAGGGTTATATTTAAAAACTTTGACAAAATCGGCAACAGGTTTGGCAGTACTGCCGATAATATTCGAAACCTGCCGATTACCTGCCAAAAATTCAATTTCCTGCCGCTACCTGCTTCTTTTATTCCAAATTCCCTGCCAGGGAATTTAATATTTCAATGCAAAATCGAAAAATACAAATTAAAATATTTTACGACCAACTAACTCTGGTCCTTTTCGGTTTCTGGGGTAAAAAATTACGGGGATTCCGAATCTGAACTCAGATTTTGAAAAATCCGAATTCCAAATCTCCGAATTCGGAAAATTCGGGGTTTTATTCATGTTTTGCACTTTAATTCCTTGTTTTTCGGTTTACAGGGTAAAAAAATATGGACAAAACGATTCCGATATCAGAATTTGAGAACTCTATTAAAATTGTTGAACAATTGTTAAGAAATAGCTTCGGAATTTGGATTTCAATTTCAATTGTCAGAATTCACATTTATTTGGCTGGGCATTTTAATTAACTGAGTGTTTAATTGTTAGTATAATCATTTTGATATTGTTGCATGGCATATCGGGACACATTTAAATTTAATTGTTTAAGTTGGCATATGGCGAGAAGTGTAACAAAAGTGATGGGATTGTATAGTGTGTATATACATGAAAGATGAAATGCGACATTATTTGAGTCAACTTGATGTGTAATTCGTATATTTAAATAGTAAACAAACACATTGTTTAAAGTTGAAGCACATTATTTGTGATCTGGAGAAGAGCAGATGATATTTTTTTTGGATATTGACTATAATTATTTATTCATATTTATGTCCAAAAAGATGCATTCAAAATAAATAAAACAGTCAAAAAGGACAAGGCACACTGTGGTCGTAAAAAGGGCCCCAGCTGGATAACTTTGATGTTTGACATTTTTTGACCTTTTTGGGGGATCAAGAGGTCAAAGGAGTGACAAATGTGGTCAAGTCGCTTAACAAACGTTGATTAGAATGTAATTCTGAGTATGTTTGGCTATTTTGCGGATCAATTCGGATAACTTTTATATTTGACCTTTTGGTCACTTTCATAACACTTGGAGGTCAAACGGTTCAAGATTTTGACAATGTCTCTTCGGAAAATTGATCAAGATTTTTTTCTGACTTTTTGGCTATTTTTTGGTCCATTTTTACTCGCCATGTCGAGTTGACCTTTTGGTCACTTTCGTGACCTCTGGAGGTCAAACGAGTAAATGGATTTGTTTAGTATTTTACAGGGACCTTCTATGACCTTTACAGATCATCTCCACCAAATTTTATCAAAATCCAGCTGGGGCCCTTTTTACGACCAAAGTGTGTCGTGTCCTTTTTGACTGTTTTATTCATTTTGAATGCATTTAGTACATAAATATTAATAAATAATTATAGTCAAAATAAATATCACCTGTTCTTCTCCAGCTCACAAATAATGTGCTGCAACTTTAAACAATGTGTTTATTTGTATTTAAATACGAATTACACATCAAGTTGACTCAATTAATGTCGTATTTCATCTTTCACGTGTATTTCGACACACTACAATCCCATCACTTTTAATACACTTCTCGCCATATGCCAACTTAAACAATTAAATTTAATTGTGTCCCGATATGCTATGCAACAATATCAAAATACTTGCATCATACTTGCATCACATCATACTTGCAATTAAACACTCAGTTAATTAAAATCAAAATCCAGCCGGGGCCCTTTTCTTGGCCAAAGTGTGCCATGTCCTTAACAATTGTTCATCACGTAGTGATGACTAAATAAAATATGCTGAATTTTAATTCAGATTTCTCAAATTCTGATATCGGAATCGTGTTGTCCATATTTTTTTACCCTTTAAAACGAAAAACAAGGAATTAAAGTGCAAAACATGAATAAAACCCCGAAATTTTCGAATTCGGAGAGTTGGAATTCGGATTTTTTTAAATCTGATATCAGATTCGGAATCCCCCTAATTTTTTACCCCAGAAACCAAAAAGGACCAGAGGTAATTGGTCGTAAAATATTTTAATTTGTATTTATCGATTTTGCATTGAAATATTAAATTCCCTGGCAGGGAATTTGGAATAAAAGAAGCAGGGGAGCGGCAGGGAATTGAATTTTTGGCAGGTAGTCGGCAGGTTTCGAATATTATCGGCAGTACTGCCAAACATGTATGGTCGGCGGGGTGACTTTTTGAATTGGATTTGCGCCAAAAAGTTTTTTTTTTCCTGGAAAAATTAAATTAAATTAAATCATTGCAATTGAATTTTGCAACCAAACTAAAGTGAGTTTCGTCAAAATTCTTTTTGTGTGTGATTGTTGGAAATTTTTACTTTCCAGAGACATCTTAACATAAAGTGTTTAGTTAAGTGTAATTTCTCCCTTTTCATTTCATCTGCACTTCACCATAAACGTTTAGAGGACTTGAATTTGAATTTGTAATTCCGCGGCTCCCACACTATTTTTACCTTGACTTGCCCCGTGATTTTGATTACAATCTTTGTTGCAGTCAAAGGCAGCCACGTCAGATGGACAAAAGTAACCGTAATAACCGCCTATGGAATTTGAATTCAATTTTTGATTTTCATTGTCTTTTTAAATTGTGACTCTTCCCGCAACTATATATACATATATATACGTAACTATAGAATTTTTATAAGGACTTTTCAGTTTCCTTTTCATTTTTAATCTGATTTTCGGCTATATTTCATATATTATACCTTGAACAACCTGGAACGAGACGGAGACGAGACAGAAAATGATCCAAACAGTATTAACTTAAGGGAAATTCATGACCATTTCTATATAATATATACAGCGTGAAATTTGAATTTGAATTAAAAAGAAGACAATTTGGTGAAAAAATGTGAGAAAAGTTTGAAGATTACTCTGTGCTCACACACACACACAGTTTTAGTTTGCCTTATATACGATAAGAAAATATAAAAGTCACATCGGAAAATTTAGCCTCAATAGAATTATTGAGGTTCACATCTGTGTATGAACTTTTAAGATATTCCACGCGCGTTCTCTTAAAAAGTTCTGGCTAATCAATTGTCAGAAATTTATAGTGAACTTGCGGAAGTCTATTGAATGTATATAGAAGTTTCGATATAGAAGTGGGAACTCAATGCGGTTGGAAAAAAACCCAGTTTTAAAGTATACCTAGAATAGAAATTAGAATAGCAAATCCTTGGGGTCAAGTATGAAAGGAAATCATTCCAATTTAGAATAGAACATCCTTGGGATCGAGTAAAAAAAATGCTGTCAATTTAGTATTGCACATCATTCGGTTCAAGTCAAAAAATCCTTCTAATTGAGAATAGCACATCCTTGGGATCAAGTTTGAAGGTAATCCTGTCGATTTGGGATAGCACATCCGTGGGTTCCAGTGAAAGAAATCACGTCAATTTAAAATAGCGCATCCTTGAGATCAAGTATGAACGAAATACTGTAAATTCAGAATACCACATCCACACATCCGTGGGATTCCTGTAATGGAATCACTTGGATTCGTGAAAACCGGAATACAAGGGATTACGGCGAGTGTATGCATGTAGGATATACAGATTGGGAATCCTATAGGATTACGGACAAAAGTGGACAAAAGGGATTCCGAAACCCTAAGAGTGTATGACTATGTGGATAAGAATACCCGCCGGAGACTGGTATCTAGAAGTCGATATATTTGAGTTTGAATGTCGAGCTAAATTTAACAGCGACACGCACGTGTATAAGCTCCGTTTGAATGAAACGGTTTCATTGAATTTTAGAGATTTCCTTGAACTCTGCTTTCATTATACAATTCTGAGTGAGTCCTCTAGCAGCCATTTCCTCAACGTTGTTTTCCACTTTGGCCACTCACTCCACCGAAAATCACTTTAATTAAAACTTAATTAACATTAAATATTTGCAATTTTTTTTAACTTTTTCTATAAAATAGCCCATGTTTTTCTGCACATTAATATGCAAAAAAGTGAAAACCAGTCTCCGGCGGGTTTTGTTATCCACAACTTCATATATGTAACCTGAGGTAATTGTAAGTCTATATGACGAGAACGGCATTTAAAAAGTAATTTTGTTTTCCAGAGAAACATGATGAGATATGTAGTACATATTATGTACGTATACATGCAAATATTACAACGACGGATTGTGAATTGTGTGGAGTTAAACTTTACATATAAGAGGAGAGCGGGGTAAAAATGACCACCAAAGTTATTCCGCTGTACAGTGCCCTGTGTCAAAATTGATGAAATTTCCAATGAATGAAACGTTAGATTGGTTCATTGTCACTTGGAATGTGCGGTCGCATTTCATTTAAATTCTGATTAATTCGCAATTAAATTTGGGATTAAAAAAGGGCTTCCCATTTGATGCTTGGGGTAAAAATGACCACCGCCTTGAATGCATGTAGATACGTACTATTTACATGTACATATGAACACTTTAAAATCATTATGAATGCCATAGTAAGTGAGCATTTAAGATTTACTGTATGAAATCAAATCAAATTCGCGTCAATTTATATATATACTTGAAGTTATATTTATTTTAACTAGAATTATTTGAAAAATGGTTCAGGCATTGTACCATGAATGACATTAATTCTTGTTAATTGGGTTGAAATACTGGATTTAAAATCAGATTTTGTATATATAGTATCAAAATCCTCTCAATTGTTTGCTTGTGAGTCCATAAAACCTGACGCAGATGAAACAAATTAATTTTCTATTTAATTCTCATTCGCATGAAATTTATTTCCTTCAAATCCCCCAAATAAAATTTCGCGTCATATACATTTCGCTCATTGTCACACAAAAATCTGAGAGCCTTCTCCTTGATCCTCTTTAAAAGTTGTATGCAATCGTCCTTGACAAAAGGAGCAGATGATGCGATTCCACCTTTATATTATATAGTATACTATACTATATAGTGTACCTATTCATATTTTATCTGGAGTCAGTTATTTTCCACAATGTGTGGATTTGTGGCTGTGGACCATGTCAAGAAAATTTCCAACAAACGACAACAAAGGGAATTATATAATATTGTATACATATACAACGTCAATCAGTTCACAGTTTGTGAGTCACCAATTCCAAAAATGTATGCAACTCGCAATCACAGATTATTGTTTGGAGAATTCGGGATTTTAGAAGTGAACGTTTGACGTTTCGCGGTTGAATATATGCAAGTAAGTACATATATGAAAAAAGGTCGTGTGTGGATTCCATGTATCCAAAAACGTTTGTCCAATACCTATATTAATCTCAATAGCCCCTTTCAAGTTTCAAACTTCAACCGTCTGAGCACACTTGGCTTATTATATATATAGCACATAGCACACGAGAAATCTTCTCAGAATTACTATATATATGTATCTGTGTGCTTGCTGTTGAACTCAACACTATAATATATATATACCACACGTATAAATCAGACTTCACAACGTTTCTGTCGTCATTTTCTCTCTCTCTCTCTCTGTCTCGACAACATTTCTTACGTCTCTCAAATAGTTCTCATTTTCCATCGGAGTTTCAGACTGTGTGTGCACAATATAGAAAAAAAACTGTCCATGTTGGAGTTTGAGCTGGTGAATCGATTGAATTTCCTGTCTCCACACAAACACTACAAAAGATTTGTCTTTTGACATGTCGGACGAGCGAAACGAGAACGAAAATGGAAACGAAAACAAAAACAAGTTGGATAGTGAAGACGAGACCGAATATATTCCTTGGTTCCTGTGTAATCTCTGCGTCTGCAATCGAGCTTATTCAGACATCAATATTTTGATGGAGCACAAGCAACAAGTTCATTTTCAACCATCGAAGCCAAAACCAAAGCCAAGGAAATCCAAAGCATTCAATGAAGAGGAAAAAGCAATTCTTCTTGTGAGTCCAAATGAAGCGGAAATTCAAGAAGCTGCAGCTGGAGAAAGCTCCGTTGAGGATTTGAATTCAAATTCAAATTCAAATGTGAATTGGACCATTTGCAAACCTTCAAAATCCGGAGAAGAAAGTGTTGGCGGAAGGTAAATCAAACGGCTACGAATATTTTGTTATTATTAACGACAATATTAGATTGAATTAGGGCTTGTCACATCAGGTTCAAGTTCAGGTTGACCGGATCTGAATCTGATTTAATCTCATCAGGTCCGGTTGGTTTTCCACCTGATCTGTCCAGGTCGATCAAATCTGATCAGGTTCCAGGTGGACTTGACAAGCCTTAGACTCAATTAAACTAATATATACCTATACGAATTAATTCTTCTTCTAAAATTTCAAAGGAATTGAATGGAATTAAATATGTACCTATGTGTTTTGATTTTTTGAACAAAATGTATTTTTGTATGGAAATATATACAGACCAAGAGTTCTTCCACCCGTTTTAACTGCCCACGATAACCTAGCTCAATTGGACTCTTTCAAAGTGGAATTTGGAGCTGGAGAAGCAGAAGACAACAGAGAAATCCTCATCCAGAAGGGTGATGATGATGAGGATATTTTTGTACATCAAAGGAAAAAAACTACGTCAGGGAAAGCAATATGCTCCATACGGGCAATATGGTCGATATGGGCAATATGGTGAGGAGTGCTGTGTAAAATAAATCCTTTTATTTTGACTATAGAGGGACAGGTGTAAATTAGGCGAGGAGCATCAATTTCTATCGGAGAAGGAAGAGTGGGCTGTGAAGCGTTTCTGTAGATACATGTCTTGTCGAAGCAAGGACATTCGACGGAAGAACAAGTCTTTGAGATGGACTTTTCCTTGCCCTCATGAATCTCATTTGGAGGAATGCTCACAGAATATGTACAAGCAAATGGCCACGCTCGAGCTTCACATTGGATGTCACTTCAAGGATGCCAAATTCGTCTGCACTCTGGGACTTTCAAGATTCACCACGGCTAAAAAGGCTGCGTATAGACGACATTTGATTACCAAGCATCCCATCATTCCCAAGGTATGTATATACATATATTATATATATATATAAAACTTTTTCAACAAGGAATTTCTAGTAAAGCATTACAGTTCATATTGCATATTGCATATATTAGTGATACAAATAAAGTAATGGGAGAAACAATCTGTCTTAAACTGCCATGTATATTTAGCAGGAAAAGATGGAATCTTGCGTGGAGAAAAGAAAAGAAAAAGCAGAAGCAGAAACAAGAAAGCGGAAAAGAGAGACAGAAATTAGTTCTTCTGAGGAGAATCCTGTTACCAAATAGGAACGAAAACGAAGGAACACGAAATCGGGAGGATCTGCTGGTTTTAATATGGTGGAGAGGAATCTGGATATTCCGAATCGAGTTCCGCGGACGAGCAAACAAGCAAAACCTGTGGACGACTATAAGCTTGTGAAGCGGTGGAAGTGGAAGAATACATCAGTGCACTCATCCAACAAAACGGTACGTGTAATACATGTGTGTGTGTGTATGTGATAGACACGAGTATTTAATTTGGAGATAAACATTTTATTTGTATATATATTTGTCAAATAATTAGAAATATGTGGAAAGAATCGCAATGGCTATCGTTTAATTGAGTATTGTTTAATAATTAATAAAAGTAATTGTTCTGTTTTGTATGGTATTGTGATATAGGTTTATACCAGCGAGGAGTCGTCAGATGGTTCGTTTGTTTTTGATTTTGAAAAAAACAAACGGTGACGGAAGTAAAGGTGAATCTGAATTTCAGATTCTGAAATGTGTGTGTCAAATAATTATTTAATTTCCTTCATTATATTCATATATATCGACAGGACGAGCCGCATGTTAGGACTTGGTCATTCTTACAAATCTTAAAGCAACCATAATTAATTAATTAATTAGCGTGTATGTATAAAAATACAAATTTTTTATTCCGTCACTTTATTATACATACTAAATTAAATGTACATAGGTACACTCGATATATTTATCCGTGAGACTTTTATTTCTTGTGGGGCAACTAAAGAATACACACTCGCTAAATTAAGATCTAAATTATTAGTTTGACCAAAGTTTGACCAAAATGGACCTAAATTATTAGTTTGACCAAAGTTTGACCAAAATTGACCTAAATTATTAGTTTGACCATAGTTTGACCAAAATTTGGCCAAAATTATTAGTTTGACCAAAATTTGACCAAAATTGACCTAAACTATTAGTTTGACAATAGCTTGACCAAAGTTTGACCAAAATTTGACCAAAATTACTAGTTTGACCAAAGTTTGCCCAAAGTTTGACCAAAATTTGGCCTAAATTCGACAGTTTGACCAAGACTTGGTACATTATAATCAGCGCGATCAAAATGTGACCAAAAACATAAAACTCCACCAGAATTTGTATATTACATAATAGATAATTTTAAAATGAGGTTTTGCGATAATAGAACTTTTTAGAATTAAGGAATTTTGATAATAGAATGTTTTAGAACTAAGGATTTAGCATA
>JAIUND010005061.1:0-10271 GCA_034699125.1 Gisinianus flammeolus
GATAAGAAATTCGATGATGCAAATGACATCAAAAAGTACCTCACTGACTTCTTTGCCTCACAGTCTCGCGACTTCTACGCCAATGGCATACGTTCTTTGCCTACACGTTGGCAAATGGTTGTGGACAATGGTGGTGCATACATTATTTATTGAAAGTTGTACAAGTAGGAAAAATGAAATAAAAATGCTTTGTCTAAAAAACCGTCATTAATTATGTGCCAACCCAATATTTCCTACGTAATATTCCAATGGATGAATTTTTGGAAACAAACAAATGTTGGATAATAAATTTAAAATGTTCTATGCAAGACATACTGTCGAGGGCGATAAAAATAATTATTGAGTTTATTTGAAAACGGAGCGAGAAAAGGCAGCGTCGATGTGATGCCCTTGGGATTTGGAAAGGAACCAAGGCAAAAACCAACAGGTGCAATTCTTCACTGTTTTAAAGCAGACATATCGAGCTTCCAATCTCGCACTGTGGGGTAAAATGAGGATTGCACCTTTTGATTTTTGCCTTGGTTCCTTTCCAAATCCCAAGGTATCACATCGTCCATGCGTTTTCTCGCTCCGTTTTCAAATAAAGCCAATAATCATTTTTATTGCCCTCGACAGTATTATATATGACGAAGGAAATAGTTATTTACGACGACTTGTGAGTGAAACACCGTCACATATAATCTCACAAAAACACACTTGACAGTGTCACGTTGCCACACACAATCAATATTTTACGTTATCGACTGCTGGACAACTGAATTTTTTAAATCAATTACTTAAATATTCAGCTTGAAAATGCTCAAAAATAGGTTCAAAAATAACCCTTGTTGTCATTTGCTTGTCAAATTAATCAAATCCCACATTTTTGTTCTTTATTCGTTTTTGCTTCCGACTAGAATTTTGATTAAATTATAATATTTACACGGATATACCAAATGAAAAGCTCCACTATTTCTAAGATTTAACTGAAGACAAATATTCCCTGAGGAAATCCCACGTTTTTACATTACGATAAACAAATTAAGTGAAAAACAATTTGGACAACAAATTTGTTTTGAGCTTCATGTTGAAAATATTATGGTGAATTTTATGGAGCGTTATGAATCGTATAGTTCGTGCGTTCGTTGAAATCCTTTTCAATCCAAATAGAATAATATTAATTATGTACATATAAATTACGTGGTAAATGCATTAAAAAAATTGTATCCACATGAGCTGCTTTTGTCCTATGTAGATGAAGCTCTCTCTTCATTTCTCCTCGCACCATTCATTTTCCTTGCGAATTTGTTCCTCTTCAGCAGGAGTGAAATCATTTTTGATGTTGAACATTTTCCGGATCTCTTCTGGCGTTTTCCCTTTGATCATATTGGCCACGGTTTTACACGTGACGTCCAATAATCCTTTAATGTCCAAGTAATTGGCGGCCAGAATGATATCAAACAAAACGGCCTGGTCCACTCGGAGGAATTCCTGGTCCCACACTGGAATGTCATCCGTTCGTTTCTCACGAGTATCGTCCTCTTCCGGTGGTGCTGGGTCATCCTATTTAATATCAAGGGACTTTACTATTATTATTATTATTATTATTATTAGTATAATTATTACCATGTGGAATTTGAAATTTTATGAAATATTAAAAAGTATAGTGACAAATAATAATACTGATAGTAATTTCTTTGGTAACGGACCTTGTGATGAGTGGACCACTCGATGACTTTCCTCAGGATCTGTCCAGTGACATTGGGGAGTGGAATGACCTCTTCCGCATCATTATCCTGCACTCCAAGGTCATCCAGCATGTTCTTGATGGCAAAGGACATTTTGGCAATGTCCGCATCCACAGGGAAAACTTCCCCGTCTACCTGTAAATTGCATATAAAACTGCGGATTGTAGTACATGTTTTTTATTATATATACTAGTCTTTGATCCGATTTGATCTGAATCGATTTTCATAGATTCTGCCAGTCATTATTACGTTACAGAATTTCCTTTGTTAAACGTACCGATTGAAGGCGAACCACCGGCATTTTTCGCTATTTTTTTTCTTCTTTTTATCTTGCTATCTCCCTCGCACAAACTCTGCTAATTCTTCGGCAGTATCGTTCCAGAAATCTCAATTGAAATTGTCTTGATCTTATTGTTGGAGCTCAATTGCAGGCGTGTTTTCTCTACTGGAATCCGTCGAGAAATGATAATCCACAAAATCGACAAATCCTTCCGGATTTTCCTTTTCCAAATGAAATTTCTTTATTTGTATTTTCGAGTGATGATTTTCCATTTCCTTTTGAAATCCCGATAATCCATTGTTTGATTGGGGCAGGGAAATTGAAATATGGATGGAAGGTTTTTTTGTCGCTTGGTCATGGCAACAAAACAAAAAATCGGTGTTCATTTCCCAGTTCATTTTGTGCATTAAATTAAATTTCAATACAAAGTAATTATAGTAAAGTTGACATTGGCTCCACTGGGATTTGACAACAACAAAAGAATGTTCAGATAAATATAAATACAGCTCAAATGGAAATTGATTTCATATTAATGACTTTCGCGAATGAACATTGTGCAGTCAAATAATGGGAATGAAATAAAAGCTCATAAAAATATGCCCTCCATTATTCCTTATTTCGCACCATCAGTTTTAATTCCCTCGCTGTTCAATGTTTATCGAGTCCACACACATGAAAAATGTGTGGGCAGTTGCCGTAATTTCCTATAATATAGACATTGTTGTTTGACTGTATATTGCACGTTTATTATACTATGAACAGGATTTCCCTGCTGTTTCTTCTCCTGCTTGTGTTCTTGGGGGAAGGAATTGCCGCTTGGGAGCGCCATATCCATTTCCAGTAAACTGGCGTATTTACTGTGTGACCAAAGACAACAATTTGTGGATTCTAGGATGATTCAGTCAGCACAAAAAGAAAATCCACCCCCAGCAGCCGAAAAACTCCCTTGTGGATGGTTTCAAGTCCAAAAACCCCAAAGTACGAACATAAATATGTAAAATTAAATACATACGTACATAAAATAAAGTTTACCCTCGGGGGTGAATATATTTTAATGATTTATAGCAGCATTGTACCTATATTTATCTTTGGGGGTGTGGAGTTGGTTTATCCGCCTGTAAAACGACCATGGTCAACTACATGAATTGCGTAGTCGCGTTCGCCAGACGAAATTCAAATTTCCTTCAGGATTTACGGGCCAGATTCACAACGTGGAATACCGGGATTGAGAAGGATCTCAGTATGTATGAATATTTAAATTTGTGTACGTTATTAGAGGGGAACTTCACACAATGCGCTCTTTGTTCCGTTAAAGGGGCCAAGAAGATCGTGGGAGGGACGGACGCCAAACCCTACGAGTTCCCTTCAATCGTTTCAATCCAAATGGGATGGAAGGCTAATAAAAAGTACTGGCTTCACACTTTCCCGCCTTTTTTCTCTCCCTTTGTATTTATGGTTTCCTTTCATTTCCCTATATATACATGCTTGCGGGGGTACGATCCTCGGTGAAGAATAGATACTCACAGCAGCCCATTGCTACATTCAAGGTTTTCTTATTAATCTTACTTACTATTGAATTAATTTCCCCCGTACTTGCATGAGTTTAAAACATTTAATAATCAAACAAAGGTTGATTATTTGCTGCATATTTTTTTGGATGAATGCTTCAATTTAGATAAATTGGATTACTATCAAGTCGTTGCAGGTTCTCATAAAGTATCCACTCCGGATCCACAGGTTGCTCAAACGTTGACAGTCGTCGCCTTCACAATACATGAAGATTACATGTAATGTTCTATTTACTTTTAATTTTACTTTTACTATATACTTCATTGTAAGGAATTTGCTCGGACAAAGGATTTCAAAAGCCCGGATTGGTTGCTTGTTTCGTTAATTAATGAGCAGAGCTGACACATTAGCGAGTGACATTGCTTTAATAAAAGTGAGTCCACCCATCAAATTCAATGTCAATGTCAATGTCAAAGCGGCAGTTCTCCCAAGTCCGGATTTCAAAGCAGAAGGTATACAAAAAGACGATATCAATTGAAATACCTGAATATAAATATACATTTTTTTGTTATAGCTTCCAACTGGTGAGAAGTATAATATTATACAGAAATGGAAAAGTTGATTATGTGCTCACGCATTTATTTATTAATGTGAGGATTCAAGGTAGATTTACAATTGCTGGCTGGGGGAAGTTGAAAGACAACGGAGCGGTTTCGGATATCCTTCAAAAAGCGGACATTCCCTTCATCACCGATGCCAAATGTAATGAAACATTGCCTCATGAGGAGGACGACAATTGGGTTTACGAGAACAACATTTTTGCAGGTTCGTAGTTTGTATATATTCGTATATATTCTATCACGGAATTTCTGTGTACTAAATTAAAAGACGATACGGGAGAAATAAGTGGAATCTGACCTTTTTTTATTTATTTGGCGGTCCGTTTAAAGGGGCTGAAGGAGGGAAGGACACGTGTCAAGTGAGTGCAAAATGCTAATTTAACTAATCTAAATATCGCTGTTTAATTTCATTCCGGCATTTAAATATAAATACCGCTGTTTTTACAATTCATTGTTGCGTGTTTACATCAGGGAGACTCTGGAGGTAACTAAATATATTTCCATCTCTACTAAATATGACAATGAGGATGACGATGAGTGCTCATTAAAAGTATCGGACTCTTCAAATTTAGGGCCTTTATATTTAAGTGATGGTTCGCAAAAACTGGTGGGCGTGGTCTCGTGGGGGATTGGATGTGCTGGTGAGTGCAAACTGCAAAATACATTAGATTTATTCAGCAGTACGACTTATGAACATGCTTGTTTTCTTTTTGTCTTTTGCAGGCCCTGGAATGCCTGGAGTTTATGGTGAAGTATCATACTACATTAGCTGGTATTTTGTATTTTGTATTGTCGTTTTTGTGAACATTTCTAAGCAATTTTCAATGTCTAAAAAACTACAACACTTTTTTTTTTGACAGGCTTAAAAAACACATGTGCGCTTGAAGAAAGATTTTTTAATTGTCAGTTGTCAGTCGGTGGATTTCTTGTCCATAGTAGTAAAATGTTTGCTGTTTTTATCAGCACTCCAGATTTTATTCTTTGTACGTACATATTATTCTGAATTATTCTGCAAAACACAAACTAAAAAAGTGTTCACCAACTATCCATTCCATTTCGATAGTTAAAGCAAATAACAACATGTATATATGAAAATTAATGGATATTTAACGGCGGTTTTATTACGGTTTCGACTTGTCTTGTAAATTTTCATTGTAACTCCAAAGAGTCCGAAGGAACTTCATGCTTGCATTTGAAAGAAATTTCATCACATCAAAATGGTTCAGTGAATATATATTACTGCATTTAAATTTAAGGATTTTTGAACAACATATTAATGAGGAAAATGACATTTTTCGTTCATTGTTCCGTTTCCTCCGTGTATGTGACCGCACATAATTTGGAAACAAGTCAAAATTCCCCATTTTAGCGCATATTTCACAGAATTCAAAAGTGGTTCCGCAGGGATTCTCAGATGAACAATATTTGGAAAATCCTTGCCGTCTTTCTCGTCTGGGATGGTAAAAAAAAACAACTGGATTTAACCATTTCATAAATTACACTGATAAACTGTGAATTTAGTATTGGAATATTTTTTTGTACATTTATTATTTTAGGTTTGCTCGCTGGACGTGCCATAATGATTTCCAGTAAATTGGCAGAGTCCGTGTGTCAACAAAGTGAGCAGTTTATGGAGGGAGGCGATATACAGATACCAGTTAAAGAAGAATCCTCATCCCAAATCCCATGTGGTTGGTTCAAAGTGACCCGAACAATAGGCAATAATAATCCGAATATCATTTTTACTCGTGCTCTTATTTCTCGTATATGGAATGTTCAAACTCAGTGTCGGTGGAACGGGGGTGAGATGGGTGTACAATGTACCAAGGCTCTGGACACTGCAGTCCGACCTTGAGCAACAAAATTCTGCGTCAAATGAGTCCGATCACCATCGCACATTGAAACAAGTTTATTTGATTCAGAAACCACGTGTTTTCCCATGTCCCGTCTGTGACCTCTCTTGACCTCTCGTGACCTTCTTAGACGAAAGATATTTGCGTTGGTTCACCAAAACCAGAAGCATACATGTTTCAAGTCAACAGTTACGTTAATGTTTGGAATTTGGTTCTGAAAATTGACTATGGTTAACATTACGCAAGTGCTGAATTGTTGAAAAATTCAAGGATTTTCCTACATGACTGTGTTTTCCACATGTGATTTACCTATGGCTTGCAAAACATGGGTGAAATCCGTTGGGAAAGAGAGGCACAGTGGAGAGTTGTATATATAACAAAGGGAAATACATTGTTGCTTAAGGCGCTCCATGTTAATTCCTTGTCCGCTCGTTCTCGCTCTCGCTCTTCACTTGCTCACACTCGCTTGTCGCTGGAAACGACTTGCTTGACAATGTGAAGTTCACATTCACTTTCACAGCATAATGCGCATGCTAAAATTGCAAAGCTTATTTTGTGTCTCACCCTCGTCAAAGTCGTTCCGCCACCACTGTTCAAACTCATAAAAATATTTGCTGCTGTCCTTTTAACAGATGAAGGCTCGCTCTGTGACGACGAAGACGATGAGAAATCCGGCTTCTTGGACTGTGAAAAAGCTGAGAAGAGCCGGCAGTTGACGGCGGAAATTAGAGCAATTTGGGATGATGAAGATCTCCATCAGAGCAAAGGTTTTTCGTTTTTCACTTGAGAAACGCATTTAATGGTATTTCCCAATTAAAAAAAATGAGCAAACTTCAGAATTTGGTGTACTTTTTATGTTGTTGTATAGATTCCAGGATTGTTGGTGGGGAGGAAGCCAAGGCCCACGAATTCCCATCCATTATCTCGTTACAAGTTGGTTACGGTAGTAAAGTCCACACATGTGGAGGCACAATAATTTCCCCCGAATGGATTGTGACGGCAGCTCATTGCAGACGAGAAATGGATTGGACATGGTATCAAGTCGTTGCTGGGCTTCACACGCAGGATGAAATTGACAAGGCGGTTCAAACTGTCAAAGTCGTCAATTACATTTTGCATGAAAGTTACAAGTGAGCTAAACAATTGCAATACATTACATCGTTTTCCCCCTATTCAAAAAAATTCTAGTCCATCATGTATACTTATTATGACGATTTCCTGGATGATGGATTAATATGGAAGATTAAAAATGTTAAATTAATTAATTGAAAAAATGTGGTAGCCCCAAAACCTCACAGAATGATATCGGTCTCATCAAAGTCAAGCCTAAACTCAAATTCAATGACAATGTGAAAGCCGTCACACTACCCAAAAAAGGGTACGAAGCAACCGGTATAATCAAAATCAAGTAGCACATTAAATAATCAACTATATAACGATATATAAATCTGCATATACATTTCATTTTCCAAGGGACCATTTTAAATGTAAATGATCTGCATAGGGAATTTTACTGTCAGTGGCTGGGGAAGGGTTAGAGCAAAGGGCTCCCAGTCCGCTGAACTTCGCAAAGTGAATGTGCCCCTTGTGGACGATGATACATGTCAAGAATGGTATCCCAAAAACAAAATCAGCTACGATATGATCTGTGCCGGCTTCGAGCAGGGTGGGAAAGATGCGTGTCAAGTGAGAAACCCATCCCACATTGTCTTTAAAGATAAACATGTTTCAAAAATCCCTCATTAAATTTAAATCTTTGAACAATTTTTTGAATTTCAGGGGGACTCTGGAGGTAATTTATTGTAACGACATATCGTCTGTTAAGTTCAAAAAAGGACGATAATTATTTTCCTTAATTTCGTTTGACCGGGTTTGACCTGCTCAGCAACATTATTGAATAATGTCGCTTGACCCAAAGCTCCATCTCTAATACTTTGACCTCCAGAGCAGGTCAAACCCGGTCAAACGAAATTAAGGAAAATGATTATCGTCCTTTTTTGAACTTAACAGACGATATATGCCTTAATTTATTTATTGTTAGTAATGTTACAGGTCTTTAAAATGACAAAATTCCATGCATTTATTATGCAGGACCTTTATACAAAGTTCTGGATGGTAAGCAAACGCTTGTGGGAGTTGTTTCTTGGGGTCTTGGTTGTGCAGAAGCTAAAAGACCCGGGGTTTACACAGAGGTCTCTGAATTTATTGACTGGGTCCAAGAAAAACTATGTCCAAATGAGCGCTCAGGCCTCTCATTTTAAATTCTATTCAAGCAACTTTTCATTAAATAAATGTCAAAATCAAAATGTGAACGTGTAGCTGTGAAATATTTACATAGTAGCGCCGCGGTGGATTAATCGTGCATTTTATAGATAGTTATTGAAAATGTAAAAAGTTTTATATTTCATTATTTCATGCATGTAAAAAATGCAAAAAAGAGGAAATGATGAAAAACTGGGATTCAAACTGATGGCACGATTTCCCGCAAATGTGTAGTACAACAAGGAAAATAAGGACGAAAAAAGTAATGACGTGAAATGTGATTGTTTAGTTTTGAATCCTAATGACAAACTTGTAGTCGCGATTCTCGACGCCTTCAAAAGTGATTCCAGGGATTTGAAGGAGGAAATCCAAATCGAATCCACAAAAGGACCATTTAATTAATTGTAGTCGAGGGAGAGTCCGCACTAGATTGAGTAGATTCTCTTGCAGTTCTCCATGACGAAGAATGTAGTCTTGTGTAATGTTCACGAATTTGAGGACTTCAAGTCTTGGAGTGAACGCTCTCAATTGAACCAGCAAAGCCGGATCCAGCACTCCCACAAGCTCCAGAACTTTAAGCATTGGCGGGAATGGGAAGGGGAAACTTTGGATTTTGAACGCCACAATCTTGAGGGACTCGAGCACAGGACAAGTCTCAATGGCTTGGGAAATCCCACAAATGGCGGAGATGTCCGACCAAAATAGAAAATGACGACTGATCCCAAAATGACGCAAATGCTCACAATTCCTTTCAATCGCATTCTGGATTTTGGCCGTCATCATTTCCGTGTTCCCATCGCAAATTTCCACAAATAACTTTGCCAAATTATTTTGCGAGTCTAGTAAATGAAATCCTGTTATACATTCAAAAAATGTCCAAAAAAATTAAATAATAATATGAAACGATGTGGAACATGAAGGATCAAGAATCCCAATATGCAATTTAGTCATTGTTGTAGTAGTTACAGTCAATTATTCACCTAAATCCAAGTCCAAACAGCCCTCGCAGATATCAAATAGAATATCCAAATTGGTGAGTTGGATTTCTGCTAAATCTGTTCGGAGGACTGCGAGTTCGGATCTTGAAACTGGCAGAGTCACGTCATTCAGTGTGAACACCATGATGAGGAAAAACTCGAATAGATGATGAATTTTCAAGTCCTTTAGCGTGGATTTGTACTTGGAGACAAACATGTACAAATCCGTATAGATTCGCGATTTCTCGTGGAAACTCAAACCCGTCAGGGACTCCAAATGAAGCGTGTTCAAGACAGGCATTTTCATTTTGGACAGCTGAGACAAGACCGCCTTCTCATCTTCATTATAGCTTGAGAGAGTGATCTACCAAAAAATTGGGGGGAGGGGGGCTTTATTTTTAATCGCGACTATATCATCAATTTTATAATTGTGAATACACAGCCCACAGTGAAAACTGCATATATTTGAATACGTACACATAAATTGGTTAGAGATGTTGAAGGTAGAGACCATTGACAGAGATGCTTTTAATTAATTTCAAGGAGTGCTCCTCGAATATCAAAGACTTGAAATTCCGATTGAGTAAGAGCAGCTGAGCAATATTCATCTCCGACACGGAATTGCACGGTGAGAATCCATTCCCTTCGCGGAACACTAAAGTATTCGGACGAATGGATAATTTACTTCGGGACAAAGTTCGGCTCGTTCCTAAAGAGGATATTTCCAAATTGAAATCTTCAACAATCAACTTGTCAAAGTTCAAGGTGGAATTCTCAATGAAACGGTAAGACTGATTGGATAAAACCCCGCTGCATTTTAAAAAGTGCGTGTCCAATATGGTTTTCCATTCAAAACAAACCAGGCGAGCGGAACGTTTGGAATCCTCATCAAGATGCTCAAAAATTGATGCAATCAGCTATAGAGGAGGCGGGGGCAAGATTGAGACACTTGCAAAATCGGGTGTACAACAAGAACGAGAAAATGTACAAAGTTTTGGGTCGGGTCATTCGAAAGATGACCAAACAAGCTTGATGATGTCAAT
>JAIUND010005062.1:0-10265 GCA_034699125.1 Gisinianus flammeolus
TTAATTAAGTCTGACTAATTAGAATGTGAGAAAATACTTAATTAGCATTTCCACAAACAAACAAATTCAAACTTCTTTTACGGTACCGGACGCATTTTTTAGATAATTATTTAAAGAAGTTCAAAAAGTAAAACGCACAAGTTTTCTACTTGATTTCTTTTTGGCATTTATAAGAATGGAAATGACAAATACACAAAATTGTTTTTCCAACTTTGTTCCACAACTCGCTAATTTCCTTAATTAACTTTTTGTCTTTTAAACCTTATTTAACAGACAGACATTTCCGCCAAACGGACGTTGGAAAGCCCGTCGAATAACGATCGATTATGACAGAGGAAATTCCAAATCGAAACGTGCCTATAAAATTGAATTAACAACTTTTCACGTTAAGATTAAAATTATTTTCGAATCGAACAGCTATTTTATTTCAACTTTAATTATTTTGACAAAAAGTGACACAAAAACAGTTGCTTTTTAAACAATTTGTACTCTACAAATGAATTTACATGATGATTCAAAATGACAGAATGACGATTAAACAAAACTAAACTAAATTATTTGCAACATTACACGGACAATACTGAATGTCTGAAAAATGGTGAAAAATTTGACTGATACCATTTTAATTTAATTTATTGCAAACAACACGACACACGAAAATTAATATTCAAGCACTCAACAACGTTGTCATGTCTACGTCTGAATGAAACGTCAGTTCAAAAATGAGTGGTGCTTAGGGGTTGTCCGTAAAAAGAGTCCGAATTTTTTTGATGTATAAAAAATAAAAAATAAAAAGTACAAACAAACTTTTTAACCAAACTTTTTACCGAAAAATTTAGGAATTTTTATACACATTCATTTTATAAGAACATAATTCAACCGTTTAAGCAAAAGTTTTTAGGTCAAAATATTGGGTCAATTTGGGACTTCGGTCTAACACGCATTACCGTTTTCAGAAACTTTTTCGCAAAAAACCAAAAAAAGTGCCTTTTTCTTAAACAAATTCATGTCCGATGGACAAAGGGGTGACAAGAAAAAGCCAAAATTTTGCGGACTTCTTTTATGGACAGCCTCATAGAGTCGAGTGCATAGAATGTTCGAACACCAATCAATTTTAAGATAAAAAATTGTGCTTGAATTTTTTTTTCTCAAATTTTTCAATTTTTTTTCCAATTTTTTACCCATTTATATTATTTTTCAGCATTTAGCGTCATAATAATCATGTTCCGTAGGTCAAAATACCGAATACTCCTTGTTCTTTAATTTTTACCAGAAACCATCGAAACACAAACGCACATCACTGCCGCCCAGCTATGGAACTGCCCAAAGTGCCGGCAGATTGGTGTTCGAACTTTCTATGCACTCGACTCTACTTACAGTTTTGTACATGTTGTCGGACTTGCCGAGTACAATTGCTTGCAATCTCAATGAGAAAGGCGATGCTGGAAATGAAGAGTGGGACGAGACACACAATGAAAACCAAATGAACGTCTGAGTTATCAAAAGACAGCTCTTTGAATTTCTCTTGGATTTGTTCGCTATTTGAACTTCCCGCCATGCTTTCCCATTTGTTTTCAGTGACATTTCTTCGAACAAGACGATGATATTTTTCGAGATTCGTCCATAACCAGTAAATACCTGAGTTGAGGAGGATCTTTATCCGATTTTTTACATGATCCCGATACACTTGCGCTGTTTCAGTTTCGGACCACCTGAAAACGTAAATTCCTTGGCTTGTAACGAACGAATCATCATCAACATCTCGATTATGCCCAAATTTTAACGTGGAATTGCTCATTTTCTCTCGGAAAATCCTCCAGTAAAATTCAAAATCTTCGACCCTAGTAATGAAAGCAGTTCGTGGTTGGTTGAGCCCGTGATGAATGAGATGATGCAATTTGTCCGTGCATGTGATGTCTCGACGTGACAAAATCCCAACTTTCCGGATGTATTCGCGACATGCTAAAACGAGAGTACAGTTGAATTCTTCCGCTGGTCGTAAAACGTCCAGACAATTCATTCGGCATATCTTTGCATCATCTTCTAAATCCTCCTCAAATGGAGCCTCGCGGTTGGATAGAATGTATGAGAGCCCAAATAGAAGATTGTTATTAGCCTTTTGTTTACGGAATTCGCAAGGGAAATTCGTTTGAGTGAAGTGGAGAGCAAACTTGTTGTGGTCACTGAGGAAATCTTGAGAGCGCATTCACGATGTGACAAATGGGTAACTTACCGTGTACTCACTTTTTATGATTCCCTAAAATGTGTCAATATGTATAAAGGTCAACAGAGATCACTCAAATGAATGAATAGTGATTGATTAAAGCATGCACAAACGTACCTTATACGCATTTGTGACGATAATGCCCATTAGAAGCAAAACTCCAGCAATGAGGCGAAAAAAGGATTTTGAAAGTTGTTTGCCAACAATCGAAAAGGGCGTATCCAACGGTTGTTCGACCCACATGCGTAACAACCAAGTAAATGAGGCCAACATCAAATATTTGAATGAACTTTCTCCACTAGCTTGATCTCGACTAGACCTTGTTTTCTTACCAAGATCAACTTGATCCCTCTTTTGATGCATTTTGTCTGTTCGTTTTTTGTACTTTCGAGGGCGGCGTTCGTTTGAACTGGATTTGCCGCCATTTTCTGTGTTCTTTGTTTGTTTTACATCTTCACACGGAGGCTGATCAATTTCTGCAACTTGTTTCTTCGCATTTTTGACTCCTTGACCCTTTGTCTTGGGTTCAGGCTGTAAATCTTTGGCGTCATTAGTTTGGTCCAATTGTTTGATGAATACGCGATTAATTTTTGCTACTACGTTTTGTGGTGTTGGATCAACAAAATGTTTATCAAGATTTCCAACCAAAACTTTGTGATCAATTTCCGTTCGGAGTTTTTCATCTCTAAATTGTTCATCTCCCGCATTAATTTTATTGCCATTCATCTTAGCTCGTTCGTTTAGACTCTCGCTCTCATTTCCCTTTCGAATGATGACAACGGAAATGATCCCCATCGACATGAATAAACTAAACCAAACAGCTGGTTGAAATGGTAGCACGTAAATGTCAAAACTTGTTCTTGCCATACTCACGCCATCGACCGTAATGAATTTATACTTTAAATTCCCAACTGGGTAGTCGCCATCAAGTTTCAATCTCTTCTCCAAGCCAAATCTGTCCAAGAACTCGACAAATTTATTCATCCACGAATTTTCACTCTTCTTACTGTTTCGTCGAGGGTAGGTTATCTTGATGAACGAGGTCTGGATCCCAGTCAGAAGGAAATTCATTGTGATCTTGCTGATTGAGGTAATATCTCGACTGTTGATTTGACTTAACAATGCTTTGTCCGCATCCATAAATCCTTTGAAATCTAAATCTGTTTTTACATGAAGATCATATTGGACTAGCTGTAAAGTTTCTGTCATCCGTCTGAAACAACTTTCTGTTGTCTCGATTAGTTTTGGAGGTGTCAGCAATTTTACGTCTACGTCCAAAATCCCTGTGTCGACACAGTCAAACACGTTCTCTTTGCAGGATTTTGTACAACCGTGACAAATGACGCAGACAAAGCCGATAAAAAGTTCTGGTTTTTCGCTGACAAAAGTCATATCTGTCCGGGACTCGAGGTCAATGTAAAGAACCGGGAGAATGTACTCCGAGAAGCTCGGCCTGAGCCTTTCAAGTTCTCCCTTCGTGAAATCTCCTTTTCGAGCCAGTTTAAAATAAAATCGCAAATAAGCTTTAATCACCGCCGCGTAATGATCGTCGTGTGCAGTAAAAAGACGCGTACCAAATTCCTTTAACATGAGTTGATGTTCGAAGGAGACATTATCGGGATAGTCAAGAAAAGAACTCTGTTGGATCATGCTGACAAAACAAAACGTGTGTTTAACGTTCACAGAGTAACGAATGAATTTCTTACGATTCCGTTGGAATATGGCGTATTCATGTGGGCATCGAACACTGATCATCATCGGCCCAGTCCATGTTGAGTAGTCGAAAAAATCTGAGGTCTCCATAAGATTCCAATCCCATCCATAAACGAAGCTGGTAAAATACGTCCAACAGTTTCGCATCTCAATTTCATGCGAAAACTTTTGCCATTGCTCAGAATTTATTTTAGAATCTCGCACGACTGTGTACTTTAATTTTATATCTGTCGTCGTTTCTCTGGCTCTAACAGAGGAAATCAACGCCAATAAAAAGATATGACAAGAAAATATTCTGGAAAATTTTAGAAGCAGATTTGCAGCCATTTTGCTTGACGTCGTCGTTCTGGACTAACATGAAATTCTGCCCATTATTTAAATTGATACATTTCGTTTTTACATGGCATTTCCCCCTGTTATTGATCAGCCAAATGGAATTGATTAATTTGAATATCATGATTAAAGTTCGTGCAGCATATTTGTTAGCCCTCCAAAGAAATGTTAGCAGAGTTTTTAGTCAACAATTTTATTGGTAATTTTGTCATAAATTTGTTTTATTTGGTAGGGTCCTTTGTAACATATTGAAGGACTTGTGAAGGTCCAAAGTCCTAATTATTATATTATTATCTGAACTAAACAATTAAATTCGATTGCTTATAAGGAAATTGATGGAGGAATCGAAAATAATGGCCAAAGTCGTGAGTACAGTCGGCTTGTCTACGTAATAACACGAACCAAAACAAACTTTAAGTATTGGCATGGCATTCATTTCGACGCGTGCGTACTTTGATCTTGACCTTCCCAACTCCCCATCGCCATCCAAAGATCTCTGCATTTTCCAAACGAGTTTCGTAGAAGAGTTATGCAATTCCGCAAGGAACAAGAGCAAACCAATAAGGAAAACTGTACAAATTAAACCGATGACAGCCAAACTGAGTGCAAGAAATCCGTTCAAACGGACCGCACAAAAAGTACAAAATACTGCAAGAAAAATGAAAACCGTTTGGGCAGCAGGAACAATCAAACAGCAATAAACTTCATTAAATGAACCAACAGCTAAGCGGATGAGCTTCAAAATCCGTTGTACGTCCCCACGATTCCGTGTCAACTCTGACTCTCCCACCCAATCACTAATTTTACATGAATTTAATTTAATTTGTTTTATATTTAATCAAATTTCTCATAAAGGTTTCAAATATTTTGTCTCCGGCAAAGGTTAAATGTAAATTGTCAAACTAAAAATTACTTTAATTCGCGAAGGATGGCGACATAAAAAGCAGCGTGAGAGATGATTCCAAATCCCCATAGAAACGCCAGACACTGAAAATTGAAATGGTAGTAAGCGTGGATGAGAATCGAAGGGAGTCGATAGACAAATCCCCGGTTCTGGACATCTGGGACGAGAGACGATAGAAATTCCGGGTATTGTGGAAATATACAGGCAACAAGGACGATCAATTAGTAGACTTGCCAGAATTCGTAGAACTGAAAGTTCATGAAGTGATAACAGAGACGCCGAACCCGCACAGAAGAGCTTCCGTCTTCGCCCCGTCTGAATTCGTCTTAAACATCAAAAATGTCAATGGTTATCAGTCAAATGGTCATATCGAGTTAAAAACGAGAATCTCAGAGATATATACAGTCAGGAGTTTACAGCTAGAGACGGCTGATTTTGGTTGAAAAATTTCCAGCCGAAAAATGACCAAAAATGACCCAATTCTGGTTAGTTTCCATCCGCTTTTGGCTGGTTTGAAATTTTCTACCGAGTTTGGCCGGTTTTTCCCAGCCAGATTTGACAGATTTGAACTTGTTCACGTTTATTCAGTCCCAAATTAAATTAGGGACTAATTTTCATAATTTTAATGGAAATTTCAAGTAGAAATTAAACTTTCCACATTCAAGTCAGCTGAATTGTGCTGGGAAAAACCGGCTAAATTCGGCAGAAAATTTTAAGCCAGCCACAATTGGCTGATTTTTATTAATTTTCGGCTGGAAATTTACCAGTCGAATTCGGCTGAAAATCAGCCGTCGTTGGCTGCAAACACCTGACTGATATAGAAAAAATCTGTGTACTTTTTAGATGGTGAACTAGCTGGAAATGGTGCTGGACGACTAGAGACAAACTCTCTCGTTTCAGAAGAAAAGTGATCTGTGAGATGGACGGGAAGAGCGAGTAAAAGAGAAGAAAAAGGAGTCGAATCTTTGTAAGAATTGTCTCATTCTCATCCGAAAGTATGTTGATTGACCGCCAAAGAGGAAACTGTAATAGCTAAAAGTGATGAGGATATTCAAATGCCAGAGGGAAATGCGCCATTTACATGTGAGCTGGACTGGCCCACGTCCCGCAACCCACCGAAATGGATGACACTGGAAAATCTCTCCGCATTTAAAGCCTCGTTCAAGCAGATTCAAAATTCCGGCCCATTTCGATAAAGAATTATCCATTTTCACTTTGATTTTGGTTCTTTTTAATGTAGAATGACTAGCAGTTGATTTTTGTATGTACGGCTTTGAATTTGTGAATTCACTGGGTTCAACAATTGAGATCATAGCAGAACTCAGGTACCTGGAGAAATGACTCTAGAAATGGAAATTGGCTTTAATTACAAAGAACGTTCAGGTACAATTTATAATTTGCGTTTTATTTCATAACAATCGACGAACAACGAAAACGTGGGACGAATATCGGATTTAGAATTTTGGAAAATTGCATAAACTATTTTATCGGCAGTTTTGGTTATGCAATTTGGGTCCGTTAAATAAGGATATTTTGGTAAGATTTTAATTGCCGCCACCTTCCTACACACAATTGTTTTAGTTCACGTGTTCCCGCTTTAATTTGAAGCATTATCAAAGGTAACGGTACACATTTCGCAATTTTTGGAACGTGTTTTGAACATAGCAATTTCACTCTCATCAAATAGTTTTCAATTAGTTTCAATTATTTTCAAATAGTTTTATAGAAGTTAATTAAAAAGTCCAAATTAAAACGTCGATAGAAAATATGGTAAAATTGAAAGAACATCGAACACTTTGTTAGCAAAAAGACTCCCTGCGGGATTTTAATGAAACCATCACAAATTGATAAATTGGGCCCAGGGCAAACCATTTACAAAGCTTTATGTGAATGTTTGTTTGTTTGTTTTGATTTATTAAAGTGTTTAGTCTTTCGTTACAATTGTATCGGTATTCTAAGACGGACACTATATACAAATATTAAATATAATTTCACAGATTATAGCAAAATAAGTCCACATTTAACATATTCTTACAGCATAATTACAATATAAATACATGCAACTAAGGAGGCCGAAATAAAGTTGACGCATCATTCACTCGGCCTTTCATTATATGCATACTAACATTATATAAAAAATCATCACAAGGTAAATTTATATCACATAAATTTATAGGTAACAAATTCCATTCATTGATTCCTCTAAATTTAATACTTTTGTTAAAAGCCTTGGATGTAGTTTCATAGTTTAAACTTAAAGTACTTTTAGAGCAAGAACGAGTTCTACCTTTAGGCTTCAATACAAATAGTGACTTTCTATAGTTAATTCCCAGATGAACACACAAACAAGAGTACACAAATTTTAAAGTGAAGTACTGAAGTTTTTCTTGTATTGATAGTATATTTACTGCCTCGAGTAGCTTATTTACATAGAGTTTTTTTCCCTCTTTTTGTCCTTATGATTATACCATTTCTTAGGTTCGTAAAAATTAAAAATAACATCATTAACTTTGTCTTGTAAGACTTGAATTTCCTTATCTGGTCTAACAGCCCAAATACAAATACAATTTTCGGGAATTGTTAAAACAAAACCTTTAAGTAAAACACAAAAAACTCTAAATGTTAGAAACCTTTTGAGCCAATTTAGTATACTTATAGGACTAGACATGCGTCTTTTTACATATTCAGAGTGATCCTTAAATCCTTAAAATTTATGTTACAATCTAATATAAAACCTAAGTATTTAAATGTATACACACGCTCAATTTCACCACCAGCACATTTCAACACGATATCACTGGGAATAATGTAATCATTAGCCTTGTGCAAAATCATGTATTTACATTTACTAAAATTTATACAAAGTTCATTATCACATAGCCAACTAGTTACATTTTGTAGACAAGTTTCCAACAAATGACTAGCAGTATACAGACAAGAATTAGAAACAAATTCCAAGATCGTCAGCATATAACACATATGACACTAGCCCCCCAACTGCATTATAAATATGTAATTTCTATTCTGCATTTTAAAATGTCACGAGCATCCGTCCCACATTAAATGTAACGAATATGATGAAATTTGGTGTTGAATTGGGACCTAAAACATGAAAATCACCAACTTTAATCCCTACAGTTCGTATACATCGGATTGTACGGCGAATATCCGAAGAAACTTGTGTATCCGAATTCTGTTGGACAATCGAAAGTTGGAGTGTGAGAAGTGACATTTCCCTTTTATTCCGTCGCACTCCTTGAGGAATCGAAAATGCTTTTTCATACAAGATAGAGAAAAACAGCGTCCCATCAAGGAAGATGAGGATCGAGAGACCAACTAGCGCCCATGTTGACTCTGGTCCGGAAATATTATTGACTTGACGAATGGCAAAATATGCTGATGGTATAGAAACTGTGCATGCTATTTTAAAAGACAAAATTATGAACGCGTTTCCTTCATTGAAAAGTTGGACGAGAAATTGGACGCGTTGTAGTGTCCTCAACGAATAAATCAGCAGCATTTTTACGCCGTCTTCTTTGTCATCGTCTTCGTCATCGTCGTCGTTCGTCCAATTCCTAATAAAATCAAAATCATTCATCATTCAATAAATACAATTTAATTTAATTTAATTTGAATGCAACTTAATTTAATTTAGTTTGTTTGGTTTTTTTTTGGTGTCGAATGTTGCGGTCTACCGTAAATCTGCACCAATGTCTTTGAGAATCTCTGAGCATTTGCCAAAGAAAAGGATTTGTGTTGTAAAAATGAAGGAGAAACAAGAGGCCATAAAAAGGAGCTGCCAGCCCTCAATTAATAGAAACATTCCAAAAGTGTATCGATTTTGATATCCAAGTGGAAGGAGATAATAAAGCAGCTGGATCCGATTCCGGTCGTAAATGTAAAGAAGCCAGATGAGAAGCATCGTGAGGAATACCATCTGCGGCAACGCAAATACTATCCAAACTTGAATCGAATATTTACGGCGTTCTTTCTCCTTCTCCCTTTTAACTTTTAAATGCATGTGAAATAGTAAAAGATGAGAAAAAAATATGGAAAAATTGTCCGGAGAAGATGAATGGCAATAATTAATTAATTATTACCTTGGGAGTTGGTAAAGAAAGTGTTAAAGATGCCGATGGTAACATCTGAGTGGAGGATAAGCGCCAAAAACATCCAAATGATGCTTCCACCTCCAGCAATTACCGAAAAAGCATGCAGAGCAAAATGACTTAAACGGAAAAGTTGTGGATTTAAATAAGCTTGAAGGAGACGAGCTGTTAAATGACCAAAGTGAAGGATTTGGAATAGAAAAAATAATCGCCAGAGAAGTTTTCGCCAGCGAATAGAAACGAACGAAATTGTTCCACATCTTCGATTTACTTTCAATGGGAGCAGATTCAATGAGCACAGATGCTCAAGAAATCCAAAATTAAATTCAGATTTTTGCAACATTTCTTGCCTTTCTTGAGTTTAAACATGCAAAGATGGAAACGAAATGAAAGGAAATGAGGTTAATGAAGAATGTTGAATGTTGACTATTAAGCAAATGCGTGCCTACAAAGAAAATTCGAGTTGATTGCCATATAATTATAACATAATTACCAAGCGGATCATTAAAATGGCCAATTAAACATAGAATTGAATTGCGGACATTCAGGTAAGAAGTGAGACATGTTGACTGTAAAATGAATAATTGTCGTTCGCTACATTGAGAAATTACATAAGAGTGCCATTAATTTTATCGATCGACATAATTTCTTTCTCAATTCCCAATTTGCAATCGTTATCAACTCAACTCAACTCGTCATCAGTTTCTCCTTTGTCTTTACTTCACAATGGACATTTCATTTGAAGAAAAATTGTGCAAAAAGGATTTCTTAACAGAACGAAAATGTAAATAAATGCCATGAATGACGTCATTTATCATCAGATAAAATCAGGCGTGAGTTGAATTTATGATGGGAAATGAAAAGTCTTTGGAGGCTGGGAATACTCCCGGGACAAAAATTATGACTTTTTTGAAAATACGTTCGTGCACACACAAGCGAAGAACTTGTAAATGTAATGGATTTCTGCATAATTTTTTCAAAT
>JAIUND010005063.1:0-10263 GCA_034699125.1 Gisinianus flammeolus
CCAGTCAATTGTCGACCTGCCCACGGTCAAAACTGGCTTTACTGCTAGATATTTAATATTTACGTTGATTGGAGAAATTACAAAACTACAGTCTGAATCATCTCAAAATCTGTTCAGGATTTTGACACGACGGGACCTTTGATTTATGAGCAGAGTATCAAAATTGTCAATCTGGATTAATCGGGAACCTGCCATTTCTGAGAAATCTTAAATTGACACTCAACCATATTATTCGAATATTAACTTACAGTTAGTCTCTTAAATACTCACCCCACTAAAATCATGTATGGACTGAACATTTTTGACCGAGTTTAGATTCTGTAGCCTCTGGAAAGTTTTCGTAAATCTCAAGATATTCTCAAAAACGTCCAAATTCTTTGCAAAGCCATTTTTATAATCTTTGAAAACCTTCTGCACACATTCAAAGTTGTGTCCAAAATCATAAACATAAAAAATAAGGGAGATGCGGGTAAAAACTTACCACGGGTAAAAGTTTAAAACTCACAAAAATCCGTATAAATGTTTACTCCCGGACAAATTGTAGACTTTGTTTATATTAAATTAAAGCTGATGGCCAGTTACTCACATGTTTTGACAAAAACATTGTCAAAGAAAAACCAAAAAACCATTCGTTTTATTGAATTGAAAAATATCCCTGTTTTTTGCTATCAAAAGAAAGTCAAACGTGATTTTTTCGCCGTAGGGAGAAGTCGAATTGCGAGTGCATTTTGAAATGGAATTTCACCATCTTTGATTGATATCAATCGTCAGGCATGTTCTCACAGAAAACAGAAAAACAACCTTTTTCCAAGTAAAAACTCAGTATGGAAACTTTTGTGGAACGAAAAATATCTGACGTCCAACAAAAATGTGTTCAATCTGTTATTTTGTATTGTATATTTTCCCTTTCATTATTTGATTTACATGAATGGATTCACGACTGTGTGAAATGGACCAAGGAAATGTGTTTAGCTGTGTTTAACTCCATCACACATCATCCGCACAAATGATGTGGAAATCCATGGACAAAATCAAAATATTTTTTGATTGAGTCCACACAGCAGAAATTTAGTTCGGTATAGCCACAATTGTATTGTGTTTATTTTGTCACTCCATGACATATCGTATACACTCCGTTCACAACTTTTTAGCCTTTTAGTTTATTCAAGGAAAAACGAAAAAGCCGCGTTCGTTCCCTTGATTCCCTTGATTTCCCAACACGAAATTCAAATTCCAAGGAATTCTTTCGAGATTTTTTCTTGGGATTTTTGTCTTTCAATTCACTCGATCGTTTTTGTACACATTTAATCGTAATTAAAATTACATCTTTGTAATAATTATACACGTTACGTGCTATAGCAATTATCATAGTAATAATAAACGTCATAAAATGTTGCTTACCCCGAAACAAGTAGAACTTGCTAAAGAACTTGTAATAGTAAGGAAGCTACACACTTTCTTTATAACTTTGAAGCAAGAATTAATTACGGAATTAAAGAAAAATAATTTAGCTCTTTACAATGATGATGACGACGATGATGATGATGATGATGCCGAATGTATTTGTCAATGGCTTTTTATGCAAAATATATTTTGATACACAAACCCATTCTCAATTTAAGATTGTATTTTACCAACTGTGTATCACTGTGTTACACAGTCTGTGTATTTTGACACGAAAAACCCATTGACAAATCACGAAACTAATTACATTATATTATATGAATTTTTATAGACTTCTTGTAATTATTCTAGTAGTGTATCATATTTCAGTGTACAGTTTAATTATGAACCTATTGCATTGTGCTTTTGCATTATTCCATAGTCTCTTGATTTAATACAATGGTAAAAAAGTTCTCGTAATAAAAATTATCCTCAATTACACCTAAAAACTCACCAGTGTTTTTGTCTTTGTATCCGTGTATAATTATTACGAAGATGTAATTTTAATTACGATTAAATGTGTACAAAAACGCTCGAGTGAATTGAAAGTCAAAAATCCCAAGAAAAAATCTCGAAAGAATTCCTTGGAATTTGAATTTCGTGTTGGGAAATCAAGGGAACGAACGCGGCTTCCTCGTTTTTCCTTGAATAAACTAAAAGGTAAAAAAGTTGTGAACGGAGTGTATATATATAATTATAGTACTTTACTATATACTGTCGGATTTTTAATAATTGAGCCTCCCAAGGACAAATTTAGGAATCCTTGCCCATTCAAATACATTGAGTGGGAGGAGCTACGAAGGAGAGAGAAAGGCTCAATTATTTTTAATCCGACAGTACGCAGTCTGGTGCAGTTTGACGAATCCGACAGTTCCGTCATAGCGTCAGATATAAACGACGAAATTTTCACAAGATGATATTCCAGTTGGGAGTTTTGGTTGGAATTTGGGCCTTGTGTACGAGATTTCGACCGCGAATTCGGACGAGATTTCGTACTTTTGTTCGAAATCTCGGCTATTTTTTTTGCATGTTCGGTATTTCACTCAAATGTAATTGGAGTGCTAGAAATGCATTGAACTCATGTTAAATTGACATTTAACTTAAAAACTTAAGTCATTGTGATTTACAAAGAAGAATCAGTGTCTCGTGACTCAATTTTACTAACATCAAAATACAAATGTATTTATTATGGCTTGATTAGAAGTCAACAATCAAAATCCAAAACACATGTTTTCCATGTCCATAATTCTGTTAATTCTTATCACAACTTTATGAAACTTGTAGGAAAGTTAGATATTGAACCCCTTAACATATTACTGTCGTTAGTCATTTTTTTTATTTTCGGGTTTGACCGTACGGACGATTTCCGCAACGTCTTGTACTTTTGTCTCCCCCGGGGTAGATTTTTAGTACAAAAATATGCAAAAAATTGGAGAGGTAGTCAACTAATGGGGCAACATAATGTCCTTTGTCCCATCAATCCAGATATAACCACTTGAGCCGGGGAGCGTGATCTTTTTTCTTTGTTTGACCCGTTTGACTCATTTCAAAATTTCAATGTTCGATATTTCGACCAAAGTCTCACATTTGATCTGTGCCATGCACGAAATACCGAACATTTGGCTCAAATACCGCTCATGTACGAAATCTTGTGCCATATGAACAAACATTTCGCATGTTCGAAATCTCATACTTTGGCTGAAATTTCAACCAAAACTCCCAACTGTATTCTATCAATTTTTTTTATCCGTTTTCTCCTTTAAATTTAACAAGCTTTATTTTGGCACGACAGATTTGAAATCGGCAAGACAAATTTATAGATTATTAAATTCTCTTCATGAAAATATTCACTTTTCATGGCATTTAGCCAAATTTTTCGACTAGCGAATCAAAATTTCAAAAACTTCCATCCGACAATTCGGTCGAATTTCTGACATTTCTTGCCGATTCCGTACATTCCGTACACTTTGCCGGAATTGTCAAATATTCGCAGGAATCATCGTCGTATGAAAATTTCATTTGACGATTTCGTCGTATATCTGACGATATGACGATCGAGACTGCGGGACTCGTCAAACTGTACCATACTGTACTAATATATTGAGTTAAGTGACCTATATGAGGATGTGGATAGAAAAACTAGTGGAAGACGTGGATCTAGAAGCCGAGATATTCGTGTTTTCCTTTTGGCCGCTTTGGCGCCACGGCGTTTCTCGATGATTTTGTAATTCAAAAATTTAACGGGAAAGAAATCGTCATATATTTTGTTTGAATTCCGCTACACTTTGTAAATTAATTAAAATATTTGCAATTTTTTTACAAATTTCTAACTTGTTGTATAAAATAGCCCATGTTTTTCTACATAAGAATATGCAAAAAAGTGGAAATACGTCTTCCACTGGTTTTTCTATCCACATCCACATATATAGTATAGGAAAATTTAACCTATAAGCCTATAAGGAATGGAGCATACCTGTACGACTCATGATGAAATGAACTAATTTTTTATTTGTATTTTTGTTCCACAGACATGGCACAAAGGTTGCTTCAAGGTGACACTGTTTCTTCTTCACAATATCAACACACACATTTCGTAGGATATAAATCATATAGTAATTAATATGTCGTACTAATGATTCGTTTTATAATGCATCTTCCAGTGTCACGAATGCGGAATGCAATTAAACATGAAAACATACAAGGGATTCAACAAGTTGCCCTACTGTGAAGCGTAAGTTCATAATTTATTTGGTTTACAATGTAATTTTATACTTGCCTTTGTTATTCAAGTCTTCATATGTCATATATGTTCCATTTGCAATTCCAATCGTTACCGTTCTTATCCTGACCTGATGATGAGCAGTCATATACCAAAAGCCAAAGCCACCACAGTGGCGGAAACCCCTGAACTCAAACGGATTCAAGAAAATACAAAAATCCAATCTAATGTAAGTATCCATAAATTATTATGAGACTTTCTGTTTTATTATTATTTGACGGGTTGTTGGTGTAGTATTACAAAGTCCCAATTTAGAATTTTTCAAAATCATTGTTTCGATAAATGGAAGGGTGAAAATACAATATTATGTATTATACACTGTCCCAGAAATCATCAGAAATGCATTCAATTCCTTTTCTATGTATAATGTATAGCCAGTCCTTCCCTCAATGTCTATAGAGAGTCGCAGACATATGTATTCACATGTAAAAAATCATTGAGAAAAGAACCATAAAATAGTGTACTTCGCATGTAGGTACATACGAAAAAACCATTGAATTTTTATGGTTCTCTGCGACTCTCTATACGTGATAATCATAAATTGTGGAAATAATTTGAAATTACCTAGTTGAAATCATTATCTCAGGCTGAGATTCTCAGCGTTGTTATCCATCATGCTCGTATGTATATGAAGTTCTACATAGAAGAACGGGTCACATACACACATCTAGTTTAAAAGATATTCGAGCTTTCCTTTTGGCCGCTTTCGCGCCACGGCGTTTCTCGATGATTTCGTAATTAAAAAAATCGCAAGAAAGAAATTGTCATATATTCTGTTTGAATTTAACTAAACTTTGTAAATTAATTAAAAATATTTACAATTTTTTTACAAATTCCTAACTGTTTCTATAACATATCCCATGTTTTTGTGAATATTAATATGCAAAAAAGTGAAAAGTCCTATGTGACCCGTTCTTCTATGTAGAACTTCATATATGAAGTTGTGGAAGGAATAACGGGTCGCATACCAGTATCTAGTTTAAAGGATATTTAAGTTTTTCCTTTTGGCGCCAAGGCGTTTCTCGATGATTTTGTAATTCAAAAATCACAAGAAATCGTCATATATTTTGTTTGAATTTAACTAAACTTTGTAAATTCATTAAAAATATTTACAGTTTTTTTTACAGATTTCTAATTTTTTCTAAAAAATAGGCCATGTTCTTCTTCATATTGCTGTGTAAAAAAATGAAAACTCGTCTTCCACCCCTTTTCTTATGGAGAACTCCATATATGTATATATGACATCTGTAAACTAAATTGTGTAGTCATTTCATTCCAAATTCTTATTATTATTCCATGTATTTAATCAGTTTCCTGAACCCTGGTTTTTTAAAAAAATAATTGTAGTGTGTGATGATATATAGAGTCGTTTCAAATTGGAAAGCTACAAAGGGAAATGACAAATTGATTTCACTACAAATTAGTTGTATATACATGCTATATATTTTCACAGAGGATTACATGGTTAATTTTTATCTAAATTTCTACATACTGACTATAGACAAACTGATACTTGAAATAGTACACGGACAGTTTCTTGTTTCTATTTATTACATTAGCAATACATATTGCTTAACCGTAATATTTTGAATCCCAAGTCGTTCCAGCAATTATTATGTATCATGTCTTGACACTGTGACCATATATCTTATGTGTATATGGTATGTTAGTAATTATATTTATTTTTGATGAATCAACAGGCTGCCTATCACGCGGAATTTGAAAAATCCAAGGGTAAGTTTACGCCAGTTACAGATGACCCAGAGCTTTTAAGGATAAAGCAAAATACAAAGATCATTAGCAATGTAGCCTACCATGGAGATTTGGAAAAGAAGGCTAAGATGGAACAAAAGAGAAATTTGAGTGGTGAAGGAGGAGACGGGGCTAACAAAAATGGTTTTGCTCCACCGAAAAGCCCGTCTTATATGGATGAATTGTCTTCTGTACCCACTCAGGCACCTCAGTCCAAACAACAACATCATCATCATCAACAACAACAACAACAGCAGCAGCAGCAACAACATCAGCATCATCATCATCAGCAACCACCTCAGTATAATCCTCCTCCAAATTCATCGTACAGGACACCATCTTCTTCTGCAACTGGGTATCATCATGAGGAGCCTCAACAAGTTCGCCAAGTTCAACATCAACAACAGTATAATCATGGCATGTCTTCTTCACCATACTCTACTCGAGGAGCGCCAAATGTTATTTATACTTCAGATGTGGGACCAGGTATGCATGTTGTTTTACAAATTTTTGGTGTAATTAGATTATCAATTTATCTGTCTGTTTCACAAATAAAAAAAAAACTTCTTATTCATACATGGCAAGACATTGGAAGTTTTTTATGATAATACATTTGGATTCTTTTTGTCGTCCAGTGAATGCGAATGCGTCTCGAAAAGTTGGTTCGATTGCAGATTATGACCCTGTAAATAATTATTATGGCTCACTCGACCCACAGAGGAGCTCACAAGTAAGCTGATATAAACTGATTCTGCTTCAGCTTTCAATTCTTTATTTAGCGGGCACATAAAAATTACAAAGAAATAAAAATGTAGATACTGTCGGATTTTTAATTACTGACCCTCCCAAG
This sequence comes from Gisinianus flammeolus, assembly GCA_034699125.1. Lineage (NCBI taxonomy): Eukaryota > Metazoa > Arthropoda > Collembola > Symphypleona > Katiannidae > Gisinianus > Gisinianus flammeolus. The sequence goes on from JAIUND010005063.1 coordinate 6,825, forward strand.
GACAGATTTAGGAATCCTTGCCCATTTCAAATACATTGAGTGGGAGGAGCTACGAAGGAGAGAGAAAGGGCGAGTTTTTAATCCGACAGTAGATAATGATGATACATCAAATTGAAATGTATTCTAATTATCCCAACTTCTACAGTCCCGGATCCCAAATAGCCATGGTCATCATCATCATCAGCAGCAACAACACCAACAACAGCAGCAGCAAATCATTCAAAAACAACAACAACAACAACTACTTCAACAACAACAACAGTTACAACAGCAGCAACAACAGAGTTATGGAGTGTGTTACAGAGCGTTGTATGACTATGAAGCTCAAGATAATGATGAAATAAGTTTCACTGATGGAGACTTGATAATAGACTGCACTGCTGTGGATGAAGGCTGGATGACTGGCACAGTCGAACGATCAGGTAATAAATATGATTCAATAAAGATCTTGAAAAGTAAAACAAATTCTATTTTACAAACAACACTTGACCTTCCAGTTTTTGTTCTTTCAATGCAATATTATGTAATACTTTTCCAGGCGTTCGGGGCATGCTTCCAGCTAACTATGTATCAAAGTTAGCATGAGGGGACGACCAAAATTATATATGAGTACAGTTCCGTATTATTTATATTATCATTGTAAATAATTAATCTTGAAGATGGTTTGCAATTTTTCGTAAATTTTAGCCAAGCTCCGATACATTGTCATCTATTATTATTATTATTATCATTATTAATATTAACCGGTTTAAAGCATTATTATAAACGTCGTCTCTATCCGTAAATACTTTGCCAATACAGTAATGATTTTACGAATTAGGTAATATATACTAAAAACTTTTACACGGTTGCTAATTACTATTTTGTAATCTAACAGTTTGTACAATAGCTCTCAAGTTTAGGGTTCTTTAAATTATTTAGCTAAAACTAACTACCACAGCTCGTGCACAGTAGCCAACGTGAGCATAATATTAAAAAATAATGATTATTATAATCACTTGATCATGTTTTAAAATATAATTTGAAAAACAGTAAGGAAATAAATAAAAATTTCGAAAAAATAGGAAATTTTTCACAAAAAAACTAACCAATATAATATATTTTGCCAAATCGTTTATGGACAAACAAAAACAAATAAAAATAAAATAGTTTTGTAATCGAATGTCTGAAGATTTAAAAATGATTATGTAATAGGTAATTCGGTACAAAACGTTTTGTGTGTTGGTGTGTGCATTTCGAAATCAAGTTTTGGCTGCAATATTTACGGAAAAGAACAGATGAAATAATCGTAATACGTTACGTATTTATTTATGGACGATTACATGAACGGGTTGCCTTAATAATCCTACACTATATTATATTATAAAATGTAGAACTGGATAGAAGAACGGGTCAGATACTACTTTTCACTTTTTTGCATATTAATATGCACAAAAACATGGGCTATTTTATAGAAACAGTTAGAAATTTGTAAAAAAATTGCAAATATTTTTAATTTATTTACAAAAATTACTTAAATTCAAACAAAATATATGACGATTTGTTTCTTGTGATTTTTCCAATTACAAAATCATAAGAAACGCCGTGGAGCCAAAAAGGAAAACTCAAATATCTTTTAAACTAGATAGTAGTATCTGACCCGTTCTTCTATCCAGTTCTACAAATACAAAACTTATACAACGATAATATGATAATTACTAGATTTGACAATGAATGAAGATAGGATTCGTTAAAGCTTTTACTTCTATGTAAATGACTAAATGATATTTGAATCTTTCAAGTTTCAAAGGAGTAATATTATTTAAAATCAATTTTTGTCATACTGGAAATTAAGCTATAGTGCATATAGAACATTTAGAAAATATTTAAAATGTAATATTTATTTAATGCAATTAAGTAATATCTTCGTCTTCCTTCCTGGAGAGTTGTTTGTCGTAAATCGTAAATTCCATTTTCGAGTACACACATAAAATTTCCTTCATGTCTAAGGCATACAAGCATGTTATCATCATGGATATATGAATGAAGTATTATGTAGTAAAAAATATATACTAACATGACTGTTGTTGTTGCCGTTAAACTGTATTGAACCATGAAACGGAAAATATATTTACTGTACTAGCATATGTTATAAATTTATACTATTTATAAGTAAATAAGTAATAAGAATTAAAGAGGAAACCGGACATGTATATACTCTATAACGTGTTATCAAGTGTACAAAAGTACTGCTAAAAATAATGTGTATATTTCATACACAACAAAGAATACAAATTTTTTACTCGGTTACAAGTTTTCATTGAAAACTGAAAACCAGGCTTGCCAATTAGTCAGTAGGATGACGTTAAATTTTGCTTAGTCACCCCATTTTTTGGACTTACTTGTAAGTTAGTTGATTTAGTGACGGCCGAAATGGCAGAATTTCTTTGGGGTGACTAATATTTGTGTTTAAAAGTCGGAATTTCGAAGACGATAAATGAGTATCGAAATGGGTTATTTTTCAAAAAGTTTACGTTTTTATTAGATTTTGTATGTATTTGATTGGGAATTTTTTAAAAAATTGGAAAATAATCGGTCACGTTAGGAATTTTTATCGTGTACGTGACGTTGAATTATTTTATTTTATTTATTTATTATTTAATTATTTTTCGAGGGATCGAAAAATTGGTTAAAGTGTCATGAGCGACTATTGCATTATGATCGACCACGAAAATGGAAATATCGCTTTCGATAATTTTGTTCGATTGGACGACGTTAGGAATTTTATCGAGGACGTTAAAAAAAGGCAAAAATCTTTCATTTTATCGAGATTGGTGGGTCGAGGACGATATCGCACAGCTCGTTTAGGTGACTAAGTGTGCTGTAAAAACATCTGACGTAATGCACGTGTATTTGGAGTTGTGAATAGAAAAACCAGGCACATACGTGGATCTAGAAGCAGAGGTATTCGAGTTTTCCTTTTGGTCACTTTGGCGCCAAGGCGTTTCTCCATGATTTTGTAATTTAAAAATTCGACGGGAAAGAAATCGCCATAAATTTTGTTTGAATTCAACTAAACTTTGTAAATTAGTTAAAATACTTGCAATTTTTCTACAAATTACTAACATCTTCTTTAAAATAGCCCATGTTTTTCTACATAAGAATATGCAAAAAAGTGGAAATACGTATCTGACTGGTTATTCCATGCACAACTCCATTTGATTTATCCGAACACGGATAATTGATAATAGAGTTTAAAACCATACGCACGCCTTAATTAAACGCATACGTAAAAAAATATCGTCTTTGACGGTTGATCGCCCAGGTTTACCTTTTTTTTCTTTCTTTTTTGTATTTTTTAAAAAAATTTCTGGAAAGTTCTTGAATGGCGGAAAATTTGTATATTTGGAGGGAATTTCCCTCAGATTCTTTATTTTCCGAAGGGTATAAAAGGGAATTC
>JAIUND010005064.1:0-10259 GCA_034699125.1 Gisinianus flammeolus
CTTGGGGGGCCCCCCCCCCCCCCCCCCACGTCAGGCGACGTCAGATAGGACTTGACCCCCCCCCCCACGTCAGCTTCTGTCAGATTTTCGCTGACCCCCCTCCCCCCTCTTGCCCGAGTCAGTTTGTGGACAGCCCCTTAATTAAACACAATTAAAACGAGCTAATTTAAAACCCTATTCGAATTTGAATTTAATGCTGTTGTTGTTGTTGTTGTTGTTTTGATTCAGATTGACATGGAGAAAATGCCGCTGGGTAAAATAAAACAGGCGCAACTTTGGACCGCCTATTTGGTTCTGGACGAAGTGACCAAATTGTTGGAAACTGGCAACAAAAATTCTAGAAAATATGAAGAACGAATCTTGGAATTGACCAATCGGTTTTTAACTCTCGTCCCACATCAATTCAACATGTTTGAAGCGCCGATGCTCAACAACTTGACATTTGTCCAGGTTATTTGACACATTTGATATATATATATCCGATATATCGGATTATCTGATTTGTATAATTATCCCGAGTGTAATATTTTATATACTTTAAGTTTTGTTTTAATTTTTAATTCCATTGATTTTGAATTTAGGCCAAAGTAGAAGAGCTGGAAGATTTGATGGAGACTGAATTAGAGTTTGAATTTATCCAGTCTCCGAACACTTTGGATTCACAGTACAAATCCCTCGAGTGTGACATTGTTTGTTTGGATAGAAATTCCGAGACGTGGAAAGTCCTGGAGAAATATTTGCTTAACACTCACGGCCACACTCACAATCAATACAAACTCGAACTATTGAATGTACAAATGGACATTTATTATTTTATTAATTGTAATTTAATGGATTTTGATTAAGATTTTTAAAGATTTTACAATCCCCGTTTGATTAAATTATGTAGATTTACTCGGTGTCTCGACATGGCGAATACGAAATGTATTCGAAATTCAAGGATCTTCACAATCGGCAACTTCTTTGGCACGGATCCAAAACATCCAACGTCGCCAGCATTTTGAAAAACGTAATACAGAATAAGAAGCTATGTATATATCGAAATTTATGTATACTTTTTTGAAAATCTAGTGGGAGTTCACAGGCTATTTTATAATTACTTATTATTATCATGTCTTTTATCAGGGTCTTTTGATCGCTCCACCGGGAGTTCAAATCACAGGTCACGCTTTTGGGTCAGTCCATAATTCTATAATTTCCTTTTATTCATTTTTATTATCCAAAATCATGAATCTGTGTCTTTTATAATTGTCCAAATTCTTTTGCATGTTTCCACAGTCGAGGAATTTATTTTGCGGACATGGCCTCAAAATCCGCCAATTACATTCGACCTGACCCACAAAATAATACGGGCGCTCTTTTACTCTGTGAAGTTGCTTTGGGTGAAATGTGAGCAAAAAGCAAATATTATTCCAATTGAAATTAAAAGAGACTCAAATTATATCAATATCTATTGTGATGTTTCTAAATGAGAGACTTTAACCGTTTTCTTTCGGTTTTCCAGGGCGAATCTGAACTCTGGTAATGGCTGCCCTGCCGGAACAAATAGTGTCAAAGGTCAGCTTTTACATTTATTCGAAAACTCACTGTGAATTGCTTTTAAAATACAGAGAATTTTATTACATTAAATATTTTATTTGTGATATTTTATAGTTGTGGGAATGACGGTGCCGGATCCTTCGGAGACGTACGAACTCCCTGAAGGCACCACCATTATTTATGGAAAACCTCGTGGTTCGAATGTCGCCAGTTCTCTACTGCAGTACAACGAGTACGTTGAAAAATCCCACGGAATTCCTTGCATTCATTAATTATGGTGGAATTTGAGCCTATTAATATATATTCATTTCATTGTGATTGATTTTGAATCAAAATTTCTGATTGCACAGGTACATCATCTACGATCGAGCTCAATGCAACATTCAATTTCTACTCGAAGTCAAATTTAACTTTAAAAAATAATTGGAATCGTCCTTGTTTCATTGTTTTTACATTCCTTTTGTATTAATATTTAATATTTATATTTCATTCTCTTCTTTTTTCCATCTTTTTTCTTGTTTGATTCATGATAATTTAAGATTAGCCTCATCTGATTAGGATATTTCTTGATGTGCGTCCGTCGGTTCAGTCGACGTCGACTGTGAAATTACTCTTTTGACATTGTACTGTGCAATTATAATACTTTAATTATTTAAAATAACTGACTGATTTATGTAGGGAATTCTTTCAAATCTTTTTCAATTCCAACATAAGAAGCACAGCCAAACGTTTTGACTATAAACGAACTGTGCATGAATAAACCAAACGAATCCTGATTTGCCACGAACTTTGCCACATTTCTTCTTCTTTTTTTTGAACTATAAACATTTGCGAAACATTGTCAATTGAAAAAGTTTGACACGATTTGTTTGTGATTAAAAATTGTGAGTGACGTCGCATCGCCTCCAAATAAAAATAAACAAAAACAAATAATATAATAAAGCCTTTTTTGCCATCCCACACTCAATTCAATTATCAATATGAACTCATTAGGATTTGTAAACAAAATACAAAAAGAAGCCTTGAATTGTGTAAATTGAACTGTGTGTGTGAATGACACAAACAAAACACCTAATAATTTCATCGTCACGACGAGCAATCGCGAGTATATAAAAAAGGCCCGATATTTTCCATTTAAATCCACTTCAATTCGTTTCCTCTTCCAATTCACATTTACCTTTAAACTTTTCTCTTTTCAAAATTATCCAAGTAAAATTATCTTTTGATGTTAGACTTTTTCCACCAAACATTATCGGCACTCCCACAAATGTTTTGATTTCATCTACAAATAAAATGAGGAAATTCTAATGACACGGAAATTGCGTTTGTGCCTAATTGCAGACATATGAAAATATTAAATATATGAGCCCAAAGATAGTTTTGAAATGTGACCAACACGTTTCAAATATTGGTCGAATTGTATGAGAATTGACGCGGGCCGTTTTTCCGAGCAAAAGATGGAAATTCGTTTAGGCTCGTCGCGTCGGCTGTTTGACACAGCTCAAGACGAACAAAGTCCTGATTGATTGTTGTTCTTTTCAATTTTCCTTAGGGATTAACTAACGACGACAAGAACAAGTTTGAATATATAAGATCAAAGGATTTATTATTAATTATTAATTATTACCATGCATTTGAGATAAACGGTTTTTTGAAATGTTTTAATTAAACATTGATTTGAATAGTTAAATTGCATTGTCATTTTGATTTGACTAATTTTTGGAATACATTTTTCATAATGTAAAATAACAGGTGGAATTTTGATTACGAACAAAACAGCTAAAATATTCATGGCTTTTAGCTTGTTCCTTCAAATTGTTGGAATATTTTCAAACGTTTGTCTGCATTAATTGAATTTCCTTTACTTCCCAATTAAATGTTCCCCACGGGGAAATCGGCAATTGACTTTTCCATGGGCCAAATGCAAATTCGGACGTCAAACACCATGAAACAATGGCGAGGGGCGGATTTCCTGAGGAGATTCGAATGGCTCTGAGAAAAGATGCTCAGGATGTTCCCGAGCAGATAGGAGTTTGGTGTGGCACACATTTTTGAACACCACAAAAGTTGAAGAACTTGAGTTGCGTTTCTACAGCTCGCAAAACTCTCCCATTTAAAATTCAGTGAATTGGGGGTTTGAGTTCATCGCAATTGACGATAACAATTATTTTTAATCAGAGCACGCCGAGTTTTCAATGGAACAAATTATATAAAATAATGAAAGGAAAATATGCAATCAAAATAATTTCTCATAGCGTTCGAAATATCAATTAAATCAATTAAAAATAATTGTGGATCGGAACATGACGAAAAATTGTATGCTTTGGAGTTTGGACTTGGAAAAAGGGGTGTAAACATGGAAAACAAACATTGGAAAATAATTACTCGGCAATTCTCTACTGTTTTTGTCAATTGATTTTAATTGACTTTGAAAACAAAAAGCGTGGGGAATTAATTTAATCAGGCCTGGAAGTGTGACGGTACGATCCGGTACGGCGCGCCGCCGCGTACCGGAATTACTTTTGAAACCGGTACGCAGTACCGAAACAATTATTATACAAATGTTATGCCTAAAAGCTAGCCATCAGATTAAAAAAAAATTAAATAAAATATTAAAAAGTTCTTACTGTAAAAGACTGAATTATCACAAAATACCAGACTGAATTTTCAAATATTTTGAACTATACTTTCTGAAAGCTTCTGTCACAACTTTAAAAATCCTTTGTCAAAAGATTTGTAAAATTTTCGGAAGCTGTTCAAAGCTTGTACGGCAATAATTAATTTCAATTGATTGTCAAAGAAGATACTGTCAGCAATGAGTATAAAATGCCACTCCCAAGAGGCTTTATTATATATATCTTTTTTTCATCTCATGAGCAAATTTTAACACCAAGTCAAAACATTTTTCGTTACAACCACAAATCCTGCAGGATTTCGCAGGAGTTTTTATGGTATCACTTTGAATTTGGCATCATGATTTTCAAAGGGTCTCACAATTTCAAAAACTTTCAAAGATTCCCGGAATTTTTGGATGACCAAAACAAGCAAACATCTTCACAATCTCAAGCGCATATTTTCTAGAACTATAGTTTTATGTATAATTAAGTGAAGGCATTCGACTTTTTAATAGTCGTACATTCTCACATTTTGTATGCTTATTCAAGGGCCCCGTCAAAAGATATGGGGCCCCGTTATATGTACAGATATACAAATAAAAAGTAAACATTTGGGTTTTTTATGCACTAGATAAAATGTCAAAATATTTTATCGTACCGGTACTAAATTTTTTCGAGTTCCACCCCTGAATTTAATTTCCATTATTTCAATGGCGGTGCAACTAATTGTAAACGTGAACAAATTTCTCTCTAAATATAAGAGCAATTACAGAAGTTTAAATGAGAACTTGCAGTCTGCCCACCTTGAAAATGTACAATGGGTTATATAAGGTTGAAGGAAAACTTTGGTGGAGCAGTGAAGCAGTTTTTGTAGGAATTTGAAGAAGGAAACAACAAATCAAACTGCTCAATTTATCCATTCGGTTTTCTCCACACTGTTTTTTCTCCTTTTCCACTAGAATGCTGACGTGGTCATTTTTAAAATGGGATTATTTAGTGTTTTCCATGATGTCGGAGCTCAATTTGGTGCCAGTCAATTTCCATCCATTGACAAAGTCCATGACAAATCAAACGTCCGTTTGGAGGAAATTTCTTTTCAAATGCTGGCAATTGTTCTTTACAAGTCAAATCATCTTCATGGCATTTCGGATTGGACAGTCTGTTTTTGGATCGGATTCCTCATCTGCTGATTGGGATTTCATGCCCGTCATGCTCATCTTTTGCGTTGGCTATGCCGTGATCCTCTCCATCATTTGTTTAGTGTTTGATGTGGAGCGGAGTCTGAACATCAAAGTCCACAATGAAATCCTCAAGATCCTTCGCAACGGTTAAATTCTTTTAACTCTAAATATATTTCCCTCATAAATATTTATTTCAGACGATGACGAATATGGACAATATTCAAGTAAATACTGTGGAAAATCCCACTGCACGGCGCTTTCTAATTTGTATCTGTATTTTCAGATCGGTTGGAGTTGACTCCGCCCACAAATACGAATACAACTTGGACAGTTGAAACTGAAACTGAAACTGAAATTGGGGAACCAGAAGAAAGGAAGAAAATTCTCATGGAATTTCTCATTGGTATTCTCCCGTTCGGACTTTATGGTTGTCTCGTCGTCTACCCGGGTTTGTACATTCTCAATCCGAATATTCCAATCCTTCGGATTTCTGTGGTGCCCCCGGATTGGAGGAATTTCTGGACCGTCTCATTCTGTCTCTTCATTGAGGTTTTGACTCACTTTATAATGTTGACGTGGGTCATTTACTTCATTTTCATCATTCTTTCCTTTTCCATGACTTTCCCGGATTTTACACATTTCGTCATCCGGAAAATTCGGTAAGACGCCGCCGCACAATCAAATGTTTCAAAATGTCAAAAGTCAAAAGTCAGATCATTTTGTTTAAAAAAAATTAGAGCTTTATTTGTATATTTGTCATCACGCATTTTTTTGTCTTGTTTGTGGAATTTGATTTAGCGAGAATAATCGGCCATCGTCTTCGTGGGACTTGATTTCGGAGTGTCTAAAGACTTTTCGAGAACTGGAAACGCAACTCGAATTCATGAATTTGGCGTTTGCCCGCGTTCTCTGGCTCCTCAAAATGATCTGCATTTTATTGACGATTGAGGGTGGATTCTCAGCCATTCGAATCTCTCATCGAAATCCAATGCTGGCCATCATCTACGCCGGTCTCAGTGTGGAAGCAACAATTCTGTACATTTCCGTGTTCCAGCTGGCCTATCGGGTGACGGAGACAGCGGAGGAATTGAGACGAGTCCTCGCGTTGACATCCACTCGATTAATTCTCCCCCTGAATCGACGATACTGCTCAAAAATCTTGCGGTCAATTCCGATGATGGCGATGAGCGTCGGTGGATTTCATTCGGTTGAACGTGAATGCGTCCCGATTTTTGTGGATTTTGTTGTGAAACAAATCGTGGGGATTCTTCTCGTAATTCATTAAATCCCTTTTCCATACAATTTTCTCTCTCACTTAAATTTTCATTCATTGTCTTTTAATGACTTTTCCACTACAAAATACAAAATATAAAAAGGATTTTCCATGTCTTCACCAGCACAAAAATGGTTTTAAGTCTTCAAGTTCCGATGATCAAAATAAATAAAATGATTCTTGTTCTTTGGACAACTTAAAAACATGTAAATATTTACTCACTAAAAATGTAAGTGTGGAAATGAGTTTCTTTATCAAGTGCACAGAAAGATAATCTTTTTAATTTGAGTCATTATGAACGCGTCGTCATCAAATGAAGCAATCCAAAATGGCTCGCAAACCTATAAATCGCAATTAAATCCAACTTCCAACAGAACGTTTGTTTCCAAAAAATGGGAAAGCGTCGCAGATAAATTACTTTGCCTTTGCCCCACGAATTCTTTTAATTCATCCATTCCCATGAGTATCCATTTTATTACTCATTTCCATTCATTTAATTACCGGTTTTGGATTTTTTTCCACGGGATTTAATTGGCGATTGCTTTATTCTGCCATTTCCACATTTGCCAAAAAGCCTTGATTTTCCGTCGCATGTGTGCTCATTGCTCATTGTGTTGGCAAAATTAAATCAGTCTTCTCTTCTCGATTGCAAGCTATACCGAAAAAACTGTGGGGGAACTTTTGGAAGCAACTCAATTTCCCTTGTCGGAAAATCTTGGAACCTTTTGAAATGTTAACAGAGCGAACGTACGGGGGTTTTGAATTTTTCTTCAAAGTGGTCTCAGCCGTGCAAACGATCCCGTTTGAATGGGATTCTACAAAACGGGAAGTGCGTGTGTGCCGGAGTCGATGGCGAAACCTCGCTTGGTTTTGTCACATCCTCTGGCCAATAGCAAGCTCCATTTTGGCGCTCCATTGTTTCATTCACGGAATTCTTCATGGGGATCGGAAACTGTCATCATTATCCATCGATATTCTCTTTGTCATCGGCTACACTTCCTTTTCTCTTTTCCATCTGAATCACGTTTTTCACAGGCACACTTTTGCTCTCTGTTTGAACGAATCTCTGCGGTTGGATCAGAATTATACAAGTAAAAACATTCGCCAACATTCAAAATCATCCATTCACAATTTTTATAGCGAATTTTCTTACTGTGCTTTTTCTTTTCCTTTTTTATCTTTAAAAATTGTCCATTTCTCCATTTGAACAGAGAAATTCGCGGCAGTTCTGCCACCCAAGCGATTTGACGGCTGTGACATCCTCATGACCTATTTCAACTACACGATTCCAATCACTGGCCTTGGTTTCCTTTGTCTATTTCTGGAGGACATGAACAATCCGCGCTATTTCTTCTCGTTGATTCCGATGGAGGAAAAACCTTGGTGGGTAATTGGACTTTACATTCCCATCGAATATTTGGCAATGTTCAGCTGCAGCATCAATTTCCTGTTCTACTGGTATTTCACAGTTATTTACACCTTGACAAGTAATCACTGGATGAAATTCCTCTCCAGGTAAAAGCCAAAATATACTCAATTTACCATTTTACAGAGGATTTAACGAAATCAACAATGAAATTTGAGTCTTTTCTGTTAGAATGTCGGGGAAAGAGAAAGTTGTCCGAATCGACACTTCTGCCAAAGAAAAATCCACAGAGGAGCGAAGTGAAGTTTTTCGAAGGCCGCCGAGGGTTCGAATCCAGCCGGCAGAGGCCCTGAGAATGTACAAGGATTTTTGGATCCTAAATGTGGGCGTGAATAACGCAACTGCCAATCTTTTCTGGCCCATATTCAAAGTCTTTAACGTGTTGGCGCATGTGCTGGGGAACGTCGTGTCCATCAAATTCCACAATGTTATTTCCCTACCCGGGTTTTGCGTCTTCCCTTTCCTCAGTGTTGTTTATGTGGTCGTGGAATTCGGGACGTATCCGCTGTTGGGGAAGATTCATGGGAATTCCGTGAGGTTCGTTGAGAGCTGGCGAGAAATGTTGCTCGGTTCGGGGAGGAGTCAAGCGGAGAAAGCGGAAGGGAAGAGACAAATCCGGGCGCTGCAACCTCTGGGGATTCAAGTCGGGGCATTTTACCGGGTGACCAAGACGACTGTCCTTGTGGTCATTGCCATCGTCATCAATACGACCGTCTCGCTTATTCTCATGTTCTAATTCCTCATTGTATTTTTATTAGTCAGTATAAATATTATAGAATTTATGATTTATAGAGTTGAAGAAATGTGGAATTCGGAATCAGAATATAGCGTCGCATTTTCCATTGTTTGCTTTTTGTTGCTAAAATACGAAATTGAAATTTTCAGTGTAATAAAATCGTGAGTTTTGCAAGTCGATGAGAAAATAATTGCGGATGGCTAATTTAACGAGGGTTTAATAGACCAATTAATTTCTATGTTGGGAAAATAGAAATTGATGGTTTCCTTTTCTATTTTTGTCTCTTTTGGAAAAGTCATGAGTTCAATTTACTCAATCAGTTAATTAGGTGGAAGTTAATTGGAGGAGATCCTTTGGGATTGTGAAACTGTAAGAGTTTTTGTTATGATTATTCGTAATCAAATTGAGTCAACTTCATCTTCATTTTGGACGGAAATCTCGGTAAAGCCAGCAAATACCGATTGATTGTTGTTTTTCGTAGGTGAACTCTTCAGTTTTGTTGATAATTAATATCATTCGGTATTAATGCGAAATTTTCAATTATCATTCTTTGAATGTTTTAGGGACAATTTTGCCATGCGCATATTTAATTTGGTGGGAATATTCCGGATTAAATTGGACTTGAAAGAAATCGATTGCCAGACTTGGACGCCACTCGTTTAAGTATTTGCTTATTTACTCATATATTCCGTAAAAGAGTCTTGTCAAAAGATTCCTGTGGTAGCAGATTAATTTTTAAATAGTCATCAAGAACCGACAAAATATTATCATTTCAAATCTCTGTGAAAATGGATTCAAGGATCGAAAGCTCATAGAAGTTATTAAATGTCTTCTGAACCGTACAAACAAGAAGTTCGAAAACAGGAATTTGTTTTAATTTAATAAAAATTTGCACAAGTTAAAAAATCTCCGTCACAAATCAGGAAAAAGCTTGAAATTTCAAAGGAATAAAACAACCGGATCGGAAATGAATTAGAAAAACCTAATGCAAAAAATCCTTTGTTTTAATTTTAATCACTCACCAAATTGAATTATATTTCCTTCAATTCCACAGGAATACTTCTTGATTGATTTTAATTGATCGACTATATCGACGCTGCTTTTTCTATAGTCGTTTCCTTTCTTGTCATTGCTCATACGGATTACCAATTGTAATTAACTCGAGGCTATTATTAAAAGATGATGGGGAAATAATTCGGGATGGCGAGTTGAGTTAACCGAATTTAATTGAGTAATTATCTGGTTTGAGTGTTTTGATGGTAACAGAAAAGGAGGACGCCAAACAAGAAACTAAGACCAAAAAAGTATACGTTTTTCCTTGATACGCCATGAAATATGAACCAATTTATTTTATAAGCTCGTTAAATGGATTGCAAAAGAAATCCAGCCGGATTGTTCCATTTCGATGGTTCAATTATCGATGTGGTCAAAAGAGTTTGGAGAAAATAATAATAAAAATTAATTGCCACTCAGCTTTTTCTGCGACGTA
>JAIUND010005065.1:0-10258 GCA_034699125.1 Gisinianus flammeolus
CCATGGTTTTCTACATAGGAATATGCAAAAAAGTGAAAAGTAGTATACGGCCCCTTTTAGTGGACACAACTTCATATTATATACTTACCTGAGCAGGGCATTTAAACCAGGCAGGCATGCAGAGAGTGGGAACTTCCGTCACTGGGAATGGTTGCGGTCCTTTCGGTCCACACTCATCTGCTCCTCACCAAAATATAACACGGATTAATTTCAATTTCAATTTCAATTTCAATTGTAATAATACTATATATTTCATGTATCTATACTATTTTGAGATTTTGGCCAATTTCACTGCAGATTCATCAGTTATAGATTTGTATACCTTCTTTGGGTTTGCATCCATCACCTCTTGGTTTCCCACAGCCATCATCTTTGGGTTTGGCACAGGGATCTTCTTTGGCCCCACAGCAGCTGTCACTGCTCTTACTCGACTTCCAAAAACTCCAAGATGAACCGGATTCCTTTGGAAGATTCTGTGGGTACGGAGCTTTCCGTTCCTATATATAAAACAACAATTAACCATTAACAACAAAAACACTAGACAAATTAAGGTACAATTCACACATTGGTTCATTTTGCATTTTTCATTCGTCTATATATATCTATTGAGAATATTTTAGTTTTTAGTTTTTTTTAGAATATTTGAAGGAGGAAAGAAAAAAATTAATCGTCTATATTTTGTACCAAATAAGTTTGACACTGATCGTTGGACATTTTCCCTCGTCACTTTTGTATATAGATATAGTTTAAAAAACTCTCGCTTTTGCTAATTTAATTTGTTGAACACAAATATATGACGTTCAAAATTTTGGAATTTGGGAAATTATAGAGAGGAAATGGGAAATGTTGGGAGAGCTGGAAATTTTGCGGTGTTCTTGAGTCAAATCGTATTGGAGAACTGAAAGCCCCTTTTTGGACTTTGATTTGTTTGAAATCCCTTCAAAATACATCCCAAAAACCAAAAGATGTATATTGACATGTGATATTTTAATTGTTTTATTTGACAAAAAAAAAAGACCATTTCAGTTGTCGTAGCCTCGGCAACTCAAAAAATACCCCCAAAACCCAAAAAATGCATTTAAATTTTGAAGCCTCGAAATCCATTCATTTTTATATATCGTATCTTTTGTCAATTCATTCCATCCTACAGAAAAAAAGACGTTTTTTATAAATGTCCAGTCAAAAAGTGAAGAAAACTCACACAACCAAAATCAAATCTATGAGTCTCTTCTTTTCCATTGAACGTGTTTTTGTTTTCCTCAAGACGAGACGTATAAAGACGAAATGTGAGATTTTTTGCACAGCACAAAACGATAGCTGTTTTTTTTTTTAATTCCAGGGATTGCGTGACAGAGACGAGACGGCTTTTTTTTGTTTTTGTTTTTGTTTTGTATATAGCCAAGAGGATAGCCAGTGTATTATATAGCGCGTTTTAATTGTAATCCACAGCCAAATTACATGTTCACCTCTCACATGGAAAAAAAACATGGCAATAAAGGTCCTTTGGCCCAATGTGGAAAATGTAATTTGATGCCAAGCAGACGAACACGAAGCCCACATCATGAAATGTGGAATGGATAGCTAACGAGGAAAGAATAACATTTTGTATGTAATCATCATAATCATAATAATAATATAGACTTTGTATATTTTAATTTTAAAAGCTAAGTAATCTCAATTAAATGGGAATACATGACTGTGGAGGATTTTTAGTTAGTTCCCAGACTCCAGTCAATCTGGTTCCTATACATATTGTCGAGCTTGAGCTTGAGCTTCAAACCCAACGAGATTTCACTTCCATACAAATCCAAATCCAAAAATTTTCCACTGGATTTTCCACACGGGAAATCCCGATTGAAAATGAACAATTTCGGATTCGGACTCCTCAGAATAATTTGTGTGTTGTTTATTGCAATAGTGAATTTGAAATGGGTGGAGACTGCAAATATTTTGTTTGTGATTGGAGGAACCTCGAGTCATAGTCATCGTGTGGGAGTGGAGCCTTTGGCTAATAAACTATCCGATTTGGGTCATCACATCACTTGGTTCTCCCCCGTCCGCACCAAAAACCCACACACCCCTTCCCCAAATCCCAATAATCCCAATCCGAATTCCAATTCCAATAAAACGGTACCGGTGGGCTCCATAAAGGAATTCTGCCCTCAAGTCCTCCAACAATTCCACGATGCATTCCTCGAGACCTTTGGAGTGTTGGGTTTACAATCCCGTCTCGCCATCAAATACTACAATGCCATTGTCAAAGGGACCGAGTTCATAGACACGATTTATGCCATGTGGGAAATGACGCTTCAGAGCCCGGATTTCAAAGAGTGGTTCCATCGGATTGAGTCGGTTCCACAAGAGAAATTCCAACTCGTCATCATCGATGGTTGTGCGAATGAGGCAATGCATGCTCTCGCATATAAATTGGGTGCAAGGAAAATCAGTTTCATACCATTCGGCAGTTTAGTCCCGTGGGATTTGAATCTATTCGGCATCCCACCCGAATCCTCATGGATCCCCACTTTTGATGCAGCCAGTGCGAGTGAGCTGGCCGAGGAGATGAGTTTCTTGGATCGATTGTTCAATGTGTATTGTAATTGGTGGTGGGATGATATTTTCACGAGGCTTCATCTCCCGCGGATGGATCGATTGGTCCGAAAGGTGCGTGATTCCTTTTTTTTAAATATAATAGTCAGTTTTTTAAATGTTTTAGCCATAGTGTGTATATAGGTTTTTTGGTGATTTTCTACATTATGAATCCAAAGGAATTGGACATGCCGGATATGCCGGATCTAATTGACATTCGGAAAGGTGAAGATCTCATGCTCGTCAATACTCATTCATCTGATAATTATGCGAAATCCTTGCCTCCCTTTGTCATCCCCGTTGGAGGGATGCACGCCGTCCCAGCCAAAGGCATTTTACCCAAAGTAAACATAAGAATACCAATACAGTTATAAAATTATGGGAATTTAAAAAAATATATACGATATATATTGGATTGTACAGGATATGGAGGATTTCATTCGTGGGGCGGGCTCACATGGTTTTGTCTACATTAGTTTCGGTTCGATCGTCACAATCTCTACAATCCCTCCAGATTTACTCAAAGTATTTTTTGATGCACTCTCCACCTTCAAGATGAGATTCCTTTGGAAATGGGAAGGGAAAATCCCAGAGAATGCACCCACAAATATTATTTTCAAGTCCTGGTTTCCTCAACAAGACGTTCTGGGTACGTAAAAATACATATTTAGTAATAGACAAAATAGACAGATGATCGTGAGTATTTAAGGAATGACAATTTATATATGTACATAATTTTGTTGTTTGGATTTGTTTTGCTTCATCACATAGCTCATCCAAAGATCCGGGCGTTCATTTCGCAGGGAGGTCAAGTGAGTATGCAACAAGCCATTTTCCATGGTGTGCCACTCTTGATCATGCCCGTCAATGGAGATCAGGATATGAATGCTTTGAGAGCAAAGCAAGTCGGAAATGGACTACATCTGGAATTACATGGACTCACAGTTGATGAACTGAAGGGCTCTCTACAGAAACTCACGCAAGATGAAAAGTATAAGTGATATAGAAAAATATATTTTTTACTTGAATTATAAAATATAATTACGTATAAATAAATAGGTTTTTAATGTTTTAGTATAGTTATTTAATTAATTAATTAATTAATCATTTGAATTATTTGTTGTGTTGTGTCAGGTATGCGAAAGTGGCCAAGAGATTGTCCAGGATATCCAAAGATCGCATTCAATCGCCGTTGGAGACAGCTGTTTGGTGGGTCGAGTATGTTCTTCGAACTCCGGACACTTCCCATTTGAAACCCGGAAGTATGACTCAGCCCTATTGGAAAACCCGTTTGTTGGACATTTGGGCCTTTTTATTCACCATTTTAGCCGTTTTGGTCTATACCCTTTGGAAAATCATCCGAGCGGTCATTTTGCTTAGCAGGAAGTGGAAACAAGCAGAGAAAGCAAAATCTTTATGAAAATGATAGTTGATTAAAATTAAATTAGAAAGTTCTTCATTTCCAATTTTTTATTTTGTTTTCAAAATTTTCATCTGTGTACATTTTTCTACAGATAATATAGAATTAAAAAATGGGAATTCGTATAATCAACATTCAATTCATTAAGTGTTGCACCAACGCATACATTTTCCGGCTTTGGACCGAGCCGGATCCGGAAGTAGAACCGGAAGTGTCAAAGATTAGGCGAGGACATTCATTCGACTCTTAGCACTTTTTTGTATCAACACTCAACACTGAGAGGAGAAATCATAATACTTTTCAGTGGAATGATGAATCGAATATTTCAAATGACCTCGACATGACGAAATAGGCAAATCTCTCATGCAAATAATAAAAGATTGGCAACATTTAGATGTGTGCAAATGAATCATCCATGCACTGAGATTATATGCGGAATTTGCAAAATATTGACGAGATAAGACGATGAGAGATGTTTTCCCTAATTTATGCAGGTATTTGGCATTCATTTCACTTTTGAGAATTTACAATTTACACACAATTTCACCTTCATCTTCAGCCATCTCCAAAGTATATCTCGAGTAAACTCAATTTTTAAGACAGTGACTGTGTGACAATCTGTGTGTGACTTCTGCACACGAAACAAATTAAAATTTCATTCCACACGCACAGGAACGGAATAAGGGAAAATGTGGAAAAATTACGACAAGGCTCCATGCGTTGTGCGGAGAACCACAATTGCTGGAGAAGAGACGGTGAGAATCAAAATTAAAGAGCTTAAAATTTTCAATTTTCAATTAACGTGTGGAGTTTAGTTTTTGTATGAATAAGGTGTTTACATATTTAGATTCATTCACGTCATTTTCAGGATAAAAAACAATGTGAAGGAGTAGGAGGACTCGTGGTGTCGGACAAGAGTAGCAGTAATGAGTCATCCATCAGAAATGAAAATCAAGCTCCGACGATTGTCAAAGCCCCACTCAAAAAGAAAAAACGGGGTTCTCATTATTCAGTGTCCAGAAAAAATCCCGTCTCCAGTTTCAATAACTCAAATCCTCATCAAAATCCTCTTTTGGATTTTAAATACACGTGAGTTTATAGCTTAAATAATATCTAGTCTATACCTATATTGAATTATGTAAATAGTAAATATGCAGATTTGTGAGGAGTGAATATCCGTAATTTTAATTTACATAATATATGTTGATTTGAATCAAAGTTATATGGTGACAGAAGACCACGGGAAACCGATTTATGATGCCCAATTTCATCAAAATTTGAAACCGGGAGAGCCTTTTATTTTGGCTACAGTCGGCAGTAATCGAGTCTCCATTTACGAGTGTTTAGAAGACGGATCTTTGAAAATCCTCCAAGTTTATGCGGATCCCGATGTAAATATAAAATATACAAAATACAATACAAACAACGTTTTTCTTTGTATTTGGCTTTAGTTTTTAGTTGCCTAATTAATTATTTGTATGTAGCCTACAGAAAGCTTTTACACGTGTGCATGGACGAGTACATTGACTGGAGATCCGTTGCTGGCAGCTGCTGGAGCTCGAGGAGTCACCCGAATTTTCTCACCTGCTTCCGCATCCTGTGTTAAACATTATCTGGGCCATACTTTCTCTATCAATCATCTCGTTTTTCATCCTAAAGATCCCTATTTACTCTTGACTGCGTCCAAGGTCCACCATTTTTTTATAGCTTTATTCTCATTTGTAATAATAATAATAATTAATAATAATGATTAATAATAATAATTAAATAATAAGAATAATAATAATTATTATTATTATTTGGATTTTAATTTGAACGTCTTTTCCCTTTGATACATATAGGACCACACACTTCGACTTTGGAATATCAATACTGACTATTTAGTTGCAATCTTTGGAGGTATTGAAGGGCATCGAGATGAAGTCCTTTCCGCGGATTTTCACTGGACAGGCACAAAAATCGTATCAAGTGGAATGGATCATGCGATAAAAGTTTGGAGATTGGATAAGCGAGAGATCATCGAGGCAATTCAAAACTCTTATACGTACAAAACCAATTCGAGCAGGTGAGATTTCAATAAAAAAAAAAAAAAATGCATAATGAATTGGGATTAATTAGGAATGGAAATCGAAAATCGATTTGACAAGAAAAGTTTTATTTATACATGTACTTTATTGTTTTTAGTCGTCAGTTTCCGACTCCTAGAGTCCAACATTTTGAAGACTATTCCAGTCGAGACATTCATCAAAACTATATCGACTGTGTCAAATGGTTTGGAGACTTTTTACTATCCAAAGTAAAAACCTTTTCAATCAGAATAATTATTTTCTATCCACAGTTCATCAAAATGCATAAAGTTTTGTTTGTAATACTTTGGATTTTCTGTGTGTATAGTCTATGGGAAAGGTGATTATTTGGAAGGCTGGACATGCTCATGAACAATTAGACGAGATCACGAATCAGACGACAATGTTTACGTCAGTTTAATATGCAGCTTCATTTCTTATTCCAATAAGATAATTATAGAAATGTGTGTCATCAATTCAATTCCAATGTTAAATTCCATATTTTGCTATTTGCACTTGTTTTGACACTGTAGGATTCTTCAGGTTCTGCAGATGACCGATTCTCTGCTTTGGTTTATGCGCTTTGGATTGGATTATAACAAGAGAAAGTTGGCGTTGGGGAATGACAATGGAGAAACGTTTATTTATGACCTCACTGCCACTGACCCAAAGAAAATTCAGTCCGCTGTCCTCACTCATTCAAAATGTACAAAGGCCATTCGACAAGCTTCTTTTTCTCGAGATGGCTCCATTCTCATTTGTGTATGTGACGATGCCACCATTTACCGATGGGATTTAGTGCATAAAAATAGCTAACTATATATATATATGATTCATATGTACATACTTTCTGCATGATGACATGATATTTATGTAATGCTAAAAGAGAAAGGAAGTGAAAGAAAAATAACTATATATCTACATAATAATAATAATAATTTGGCTTTGATTTTATTTATATAACTGTTATTCTATTCAACTTGTTTTATTTGTAAGACTGAAAATGCCTGTGGGCAATGATCATTTTTTTAATTGTAACATTTGTATTTTTTACTATACTGTAGCTTTTTGGAGATCTGATTCTTAAATTTGTAAACTAAATTATTTTCTTTTAAATGTGAAAAAAGGCTATGCAAAATCAATATCATAGATATATCAATAAACTAATAATAATGATGATAAAACTGTAGTAAATTATTACTATAGTTCGTATTATTATTATCATTATGTAAAGACACCAAGATGATTTCACTTCACAGTAAGTATAAAAAGGCATATTTACAACTTCTTAATTTGTCAAGTATGAAGAACAGTGAGCATATAAAAAAGTAAGATGTTTTATTACTTACTTACGGTAGCGAGAAGTTTTGAAGAGTTGAATGACAAAAGGCTTCACTTCAATTGAGTTGTCCAGCTGGAAAGTATCTTTTTGAATTGATATATTTTCCATCCCAATGGATTCAGATCCCTTGACAGTTTTTAAAACTCCTGCAGCTTTAATACAGGGGCAGAATGTCTTGAACTGATGACAAAAACTACAGATATCCTCCACGAGTAACTTCAAAACCAAATGAAGAGTCATTTCCGGACCGATTCCAACTTCAAATAACATCAAATAAAGTGGGAGCTCTCGCCCAGAAAAAAAGAGACGTTGATGACTCTGTGTCCATTCTCCCACCACCTTTTCAATCTTGGCCTTCAAATCCGCAATGATATTATTAGACTGAACTTCCAATTCCATCTCTTTCCCCATAAATGTCTTCACAAAAATCTTGAAGAGACCGGAAATGGGCTGGATTTTCCAAGGGTTGGATTTTGAAACCAAGGTCATGATGTAATTTTCTTCTTGTATTTTTGGATACTCATCAAGTTCTTGAGCATCCTCCAGTTCTTGTCCATAACAAAAAATTGTGAGTTGACCCATTGCAATTCCTAGTTCCTGATGAATCTTTAACTTAAAGTCCTCAACTCTCGCTGAAGTCGACGCTTGAATCAAAAATTTCAAACAATTTACATCCTTGAGGGTGACAGGGAATGTTTTAGTTTGTCGTTTGGAGTAGCCAATGGTGAATTTAATTTTGTGGATGGATTCTGACTCTGACGTTGCATCTGTCGTTGACGATTGGGAAGAAGAAAAATGAAATTGCCGTCCATTCGACTCCAGCGACTTGAGGAGTCCTTTTGTGTTTCCCAAGTTTACAAAGTTCCGAGTTTTGTGGTGAGCATCCACTTGAAAGAAAATAGAACTATTTGATTTGACACCAATCTCAAAATCCACATCATCTTCATCAAACAAGGCGTAGAACAAATTCTCTTCTGGTCCGTCACTTATCTGAGCAATTTTCCTCCCCCCTCCCTCAGATTTACTACGGTAGAGTATTAGGAATTCGGTTCCATATTTTGGTATTTTCAAAGTCCCGTTTTGAGCACTAACGGCCAAGGACTCCATATTTTTACTATGTACATATTTTTGATAATGAAATTAATTAATTATGGTCAGGAAGTATATAAATAAAAAGTACGAATTACCACTGTCTGTGAAACAAATGCACATAACTTTATAAAATTGTAAAAACATCATATAAATGGAAATTATGATGGGGGTTTTCTTACCTCGAATAAATGAACGAATTGTTACAATTCTATATAATATAGCCAAACAATTAAGGTATAAATATCGACTCAATAATTTGTACACTCTAAAACCATACTAAAACCACAAATCAACGTCATAGACACTTAAATTTAATTACAATACAATTATAATACAATTATAATGCATAATGAAAAGACCATTTCATTGAGGTCCTTCCCTTTGAGTTTTGATAAAAAAAATTTGGTAGACTATATTCAAATACTCGCTCCCGCCAAAAACGCCAAGTAGACCCCAATTATCAAGTTAGCCATTGGCTATTGTTTTATAGGGATCTGTCGCCTTTATTAATTAAAGGGAACAGAAAGCCATTGGCTATAGCTTTCGTGTAGACGTCATCATTTGCATTTTTCTATAGACGCTGTTCATTCTCTCTCTCTCTCTCTCTCTGTCAAATTTTAGAGATTGACAATGTCAACCATCGCCAAATATCCTTCCATGCCAAAGCTCAAAAGAGGAGTAAGGGAAGACGAAGACAATGGAGGTAATCAGAATCCGGTTCAATTCATCACGGACGTGGAAGTGCGTAAACTTTCCAAAGCATTGGCCACCAACCAACTTTCAACTACCCGTCTGCTCAAGCAGACTGTCGCGAGAGTGGACACTTTGTACGAGGTGGCTGACAATCAACTCCAAGTGGATAAAAGGCAAGATGCGGATATTATCCAGCTCCAATCCCAATTGAAGAATTTGACAGAAGAACTGACTCGAATGAAGAAATCCGGGTAAATACAGATACAAAAAAAAAACATTTGAAAATCCTTTTATTTCTTGTCATATTTCCTTATTCTTTCCTCCATCAATTCTGTTTTAATTGTAATGTATTTTTACAGTCCTGCATGTGTATTTTAGACTAAAAGTTTTAGTATTTATCTACAGAGTTTGTCTACAAAAATATGTTGCGTACAAATTCGATTTGCGAACATTTTTGTCCATTCTTTTATTAATTTTTTTATTTATTTAACATTTTGATTTGGATAGCTTGAATGGAAATTCCCATCAATATGAAGTCCAGGGAGAAGGAGGAAGAGCCGGCGACGAAGAGCCACAAGCTTCCCAGCTCACATACCTCGAGCATGGAGAAATTGTCCAGGATATTTTGGGGAAACCCAAACGATATTGTGGTTTTTGCTCCAGACTTTTGGCCCTCAGTTATTTCGCTAAACACAACCGCCGGTTTGGTCATGCCCACTAAAAATTCATGAATATTTACACTATTTAATCTAACAGTAAGATAATTATTATTATTATTATTATTAATTCATTTATTGTCCAATTAAAGTATGTGCGATTTGATTACAAGATGGGAGCTAATTAGCTCGTGTTAGTCAGACCGAAGATTGCTAGACGTTCTTATATACTTATTCTTATTCTAACAAAACATTTTTATACATTGTACATTACCGAATCAACCAAATAATAATTAATATGAATTGAATTGAATTGAAAGGTTTTGGGTGTGATGTTTTAGTCCGGCCTGGTTTGAAGTCTGGTTTGGAATTCTTTCGAAGCCGATTGGTCAATAAGCGT
>JAIUND010005066.1:0-10253 GCA_034699125.1 Gisinianus flammeolus
TTTCCACGGGAAAGCGAAGCGTTTATATGTTATATAGTTTTGGATTTTGTTTTTGTTCGTATTTATTTATATAGTGTGTTCTTGTGAAAAGCCGAGACAAATGGTATTTTTTCTTGTAATCACACAGGACCTCTGTTGACATTTGAATAGAATCGTGTGGAGTTTCGTGCCATTCTAACCTTTCGGTTCCCTCAATTTCTTCCGGGTGCGCAAATCAAAAGTCAGAACGAAAGAATCATATTGATTAAATTCCTCAAATTTAGAATTTTAACCTGTGCAATTATACACACTACAAAATGCTGACACGACCCGATTTGCGATGGAATTCCTGCGTATTTTCTCTGGCGTCTCATTTGAATTTGATTCCATTCACATTCGACGCAGTGACTGGTCAAATGGAAACTCAAAACTCCACCTGGCGGAAAAACAATTTCAAACTGTGGCAATTCCTGTTCAATTGTTACTCTGCAAACATGAGCATTCGAACAATTTACACGGAGATCTATTCGGAGGATCCAGACTGGGATTTCCGGCCCATCATGATCATGGTTTTGGTATACTACACGTCTTTCGTCATCAACATTTACATTCTCTTTGATCTGGCTCGAGATCTCATTCCCAAAGTCTACAATGAAATCCTCAGCATCCGAAGTAAAACAAAACAAATCCTTTTTTTGTTGCCACAGTTCAAAGTATAGCTGTGAAATCCGTATTTGATATTTTTTTGTTGGTATTTTTAGAGGAGTTTGAGTTAATGCAACTGAATGGAGCTGATGGACAAAGAAGAACTCTTGCGGAACTTCTCGTGTCCTTCAATCCGTTTCTCTTGTACATTTGTCTCATTGCATTTCCTTCCTTCTACATTCTCAATATGGACATTTCGATTATTATGATTTCAAACGTTCCCATCGAGTGGAGGAATCCTCTGAGCATTTCTCTCTGTCTCTCCTTTGATGTCCTCTTCCATGTCCCTACATTGACATGGAATTAATTGTTTTCCTTCTTCTCTCTCTCATCATGACTCTAAAGGATTCAACTCGATCCGCTGCCAGCAAAATCCTGTAAGTAAGAAATCCTTGACTGACAAAAAGTATTCCCTTCAGTTTCATGCTTTATTCTTTCTCTTTTGATTGAGCACACACAGGATCTGATTTTTGATTTCCTGCGGTTTTTTCTTAAGGGACGGGAATTTGCCCACGTTTGGACTCCTCTAGGAATCTCACGGGACCCTTCGGGTCCTTCAACTTCAATTACAATTCACCAACCGGATTTTCTCGGATGCTCTTTGGACTCTGAAATTAATGGCCCTCAATTTTAGCATCCTGGGCGGATTTTCTGCCATTCGACTAATGAATAGGAATCCCTTGATGGCCGCACTCTATGCTCTTCTCTCCACAGAAAGTTGTATTTTGTACATTGCCATTTTCCAGCTCGCGTATTCCATCACCCAGACTTTTGAAGTGTTTCGAAATGTCAGCGAGGTCACTTCCGTTCTCTTACGGTTGAAAACCGAACGGGAGTACTGTCAACGTATGTTGAAGAGTCTCCCATCGATGGCCATCAAGGTTGGAGGATTTCATCGTATCGAGCGAGAGGCCATTCCGACTTTTCTGAATTTTGTAGTTGGACAAATTGTGAGCCTTCTCATTGCCTTCTAAAGAATTTTCCTTGAATTGGCTTCTTCGACAATAAATGGCCCTGCGTGCAGGATTTCCTTCCTGATCCGGATACCGGACAAAGCGGAGAATAGCAAACAACAAAATTGAATTACTAACTACCTTGACAATTATGCCCTGCAAAAATCTTATTTTTATGTTTTATACAAATTATAGTCATTAGGGATTAATGGCCGTGTTCGGGCGGAGAAAATAAGACTCATTTGCAGATCTTACATAATGCTTTTACTTATGTAATTGCGTAACCGTCATTTAACACGTTAATAAAGTTAGTTCAATTCAATTCCAACAGTAATAGTGTCGACATTACATTTACAATCAACAATTTTTTCATTGTAAATACTATTTACTAAGTAGACTTAAATGAAAATTAAATTGAACTTCTTTAACTAGCACTCGGGTCATTACAATTAAAGCTCTTGCAAAAAAATAAAGAAAATGAAAACGAAAACTTAACAAACAAAATCCGAATTTGGATTCAGAGCAACAAATAAGAATTCCTTAAACGTTTATAAATAAGAAATATGGAGAAATATTAAACTTCAATCTAAGATTTTAAAGAGAAAATGAGAAAAAAGGATCAACTTTAGAATTAAATATAAAGTAAAATTGACCATTAATAATTTTCAAATTGATGAGTAATCAAAAAGGATTTTGGCGGATTCTCGGACGGACACTTCGTCGAGTCGCAACGACTCGAGGTCGAGCTAAAACCGGCACTGGCGCTAGAATTCCAAGTGGATGGATCTGAATAAGTGGACGACGAAAACGAAGAACATTATTATTATTGTTGTTGTTGTTGGCCGGTTCTTCGTCGTCGTCGTCACTAATGACGATGACATCGGAGTCCGGAGTTGTTGAGTGAGCAGTGAAATTTGAATTGAGACCGGATGGCCCAGCTTTATTTTGTTGTTGTGCTTCTCTCGTTTTGATTTCCGCTTCTCGACCAGCGCGGGCTTCCGGTGGGAGAATTGCCAGAGCATTGTCCAGGAAATTCCGGAGCACCACGTGATTGAGAACTAGTAAAGATGGCTTACAGCAGTCTGGACGTGGACACAATTTCTGTGACTTGTCCCAGCAAAACTCACAAACTGTGTGTTGACAATCCAAAATCACAGCCTGGACAAAGAAATAGGTGATAAAAATCATCATCATATTGATTAATAACTGTACTGGTAATACACATGATCTATAATGCAATTTCTTAATTGAAGTAATTGTTGTTGTTTTGATTTCCTCACCTGGATGAGGATTTGAGAGCAAAAACCGCATTTAAAATGGGGCGAGAAAGCCTCCAGGATTTGGTCCACCGTTTCCTTTTTATCCTTTTCACATTCCTTCAGAGTTTTCTCCAGCTCTCGTGCATCCGCCTTCACCACAACGAGTGTCTCCAGTTCCAAATGCTTTTCATACAATTCCAGAGCCGCAAGTTTGGCTTTTGCCATCGCCACTTCCTTTTTCACAGAATCCAACTCGGATTCGTCCGACTTTGTCTTGACCAACGTCGCTGTTATTGTTGACGATGAGAATGAGATGGAATCAGCTGAAGATGTTAAAGGGGATTTAATGCTGGACTGTGTCTTCTGTTTGGTCGAAAGGATTTTGTACGTGAAAATCGGGCCTCCAGTCGAAAGCAAGTGGATTTTGTCCTGGAGTTTGAGCTGCCGTGTCCTGTCCTTTTCCAGCAAAACCCCGCTAATTATCATCCCGCTTGCGCTCTGTCAATTAATTAAAAATTAGAATCACAATTAAAATAATTAAAAGTAGAATGACAAGAATAATCAGGTTATTATTCGGATGATGACTGAAAAGGTCAAGGGTCAAAACTGACCACATTTCGGACGGCCCATTTCCCCGAGACGGAGCGAAAGAACTCGCAGTGATGGCTGGAGATTTGAGGAAATTTGAGAATCACGTCGTTGTCCAACGTTCGACCCATCTTAATCTGATCACAATTTGAATATACAGAAAGAAAACCATAATTTAATTAGACTCAATCAAACTGATTCCCACAGTTAAAATATGTCATTGCCTTTTTCCTTTTTAATTTGTATTATGATGATATAATTTGACTGACCTCAAGCAACGGAGGTTTCAATAAGAGTTTAATGATGGGCATCGTAAAATTGGGCCCACAACTTCCGGCTACCAACTCTAGAATTTCGATGGCTCGCACATTGGAAGTTTCCTCCACTTCCGGACCCTGAAATGACGATGAAGATGGAGCTCGACCGACAACTGCTGACACCGGCAAAGTTCGTCTGCTCGATTTAAAAAGGGCAACACTTGTTGTGTTCATCATTAAAGATTGTTGAGGTCAAAATCTGTATAATATGGACACAACAAAAACAGCACAGTTAAATATCGGATTACATAGAATAAGAACCTCGACAGCAATTAAAAAATGTACATATTTTGTTGGGAATCTCAAAGCTGTGGAGTCGTGAGTGGATTCTCCATAGCTGTTGCATAGCTGTATACTTGTATACAATATAATTATTACAAACTTGATTTGATAATGTAAAAAGTAGTTAATGTCCAATATTTAAAATTAATCTTTATGATAATACGAAAACGTATATGTTGATTAAAATTATTATGATTGGTTTTATACCTTTTGCTGTTGTTATTATTATTGTAGCTTAATAGGGTGTGGGTCTGCTGTTTGCACGAATAATTATTTTGATGGTCCCACAAGTCAAATGTCAGTATGAAGAAAAGAAGAATGACGATAGGAAAAACAACTTCAAACTTGCAGTCTCCTCTTTTGTTCTTGAGTTTCTTTTGGTATATATAACAGTTACTTGGGAAAACGCGAGAACAATGAGGAAATATATGGGAAATTAATTGTGTAGAGTTAACAAAAAACATAGACTTTTGTCATTTGTCAAACCAAGAAAAAAGAAACAAGAGAAAACTCGAAATCCCAAAATCCACAAAAGTGAAAATTGAAGGTGGAAAATCATATGGGATGTATTATCTCTACAGCTCCCACTAATAAAAGAAATACAGCAAAATGTGAACAAAATTGTAACTCGACTAATTAAATTTGCACACAGTTAGTATTGAATGACAATTAAGAATTTTAACAACGATACAAAAAAATTGAGAAAATTAAATCTGTCTGAAAATTTCTCCCGTTTGTATTTTGTTCAGCCGCTCTTTAACATCAGCTGACGATGACGCGCTTTGGATTTTTTTTTCCAAGTTTCGTTGCAAAATCGAGTTTTAATTAAATAGATATACTAGACATAGATAGGGCTCTCCATATCACTTTACATTGAGCCTCAATTTCCCACTTTTGAGCTTCAGCGTATGCTCGCTACTAGAGTTGCAGGTTTTATAAGAGTGCAGATCCATGAAAAATTATTTGAATTTTAAGATTTTTAGGGATTTGTTCGGTTATTCAAAAATCTGTAATGCAGAGCTCCCATTTAGAATAAACGACTCATGACGAAGACACCCTTGGTGAGAGAGGGTGTCATGTGAAATGTTAATTTACTCTAGGTATAAAATAAATCCTTTTTTATAAAATTTGGCTTTATAACATTTGACCGTTATAACATATGGATTTATAACATTTGAATTTATAGCATTTCAACTGACACGTTTTGAAGGATCGAATTTATTTAAAGAATTCAATGATTTCTGATTGGCTAACTGGCGTCATAATAGTTAAATAATCATATAGTTACGTCATTTTTCGTGGAATTTTGAATACCCCACCTGTGGTCGTAGTACAGTTATCACGCCTTTTGTAAAATCCTAAAAGCGGTCCCGACGGGACCGTCCCGTACATATGCCTCTGTGTCCTATCTATGTCTAGTGTATCTATTTTTAATTATCCAAGTGTTTATCGTTAGTGTCGATTCTAAATTAAAATATCTACTACAACTTTGCTACAACTTTACAATTAACACAGTTGATTATAAATTTTTACCTGTGTAGAGAGATCTGAGCATGTATATTATAGTTTTCCCTGCAAATCATCACATTGACTTTTAATAATTACCCTTTTCTTCCTCGTAAACTCGTCCCTCACACATTTAAACAGGTAAAATTCACACAAGTATTTTTTCTTGTCTTAAGTCTTAAATTAAGACTCTTAATACTTATAATTTTCCTCGTGTCAATTAAATTGACTTTTGATTTCATTTCTCTTTGTATATTAGATATATTGTATTTATATGCCTGTGTAGTTTGGAGTAAACAGTGACAACAACAAGGACAGAAGCAGAAGAACAATAAGACGAAAGGTCAGAGGTGGAAAATTCGGAAGTGATCTTTTCTAATTGTATTGATTTGACAAATCTAACTTGTTTAATTCTACATTTTGTCACTTCAAGTCAATTTTAATTGCTATGCCGTGTCTCGTGTCTTCCCATCCAACTTATTTACCTACAAAAGGTATGAAACCATCATAATAATTTTATTATATAGGTAATTCCTTTTCTTTTCTTACCCATCATAGATTAAATGCAATTAAACTATAATTGGGATACAATAATTTCACACACGTTTTATTATTTATGTTTCTTTCTATAATACCGGCCAGTAATTTGAAGTGAGAAGCAAAAGCGGAGAGTTTCACTTTCAAAGTTTTTGTCTGCGGCCTGCGACTGTTTTTTAACTTCAGATATCATCTAAATCTATAATATAAAATGGACTGTCCCTTATTTCGATGGTGCAAGGCGGTTTTGGACAAGGTAAAATCCACAGAGTAATATTTTAAATCATTTATATATAGTTTGAGTTTTATAAATGTTCGATAAAATGGTCTCATATACCTGTGTTTGTTGTTTTCTGCTCCTCCCATACACACAGCACGATGTGCATGTGAGCTCGTTGAAGAGACGGCGGAAGGAAATGACGGAGGCCTGGCACAGCCCGACTCTCGATGTCGGCTACGATGACCTTTTGACCCAGTGTGCGTACGTCCAGCGAGACGTCCCTTTTTACGCCACCGTCCTCTCCAAGCTCATTAAAAATCATCCGGATCTCTATGCTCTCTTTTCTCGCCCCTCCGTCGGGATCGTGGCAGTTGGGTGTGGCCCGGGGACGGAAATGTGTGGGATCCTCAATTTCCTGTGGCAATCCGGGCAAAATCCGAGTCTCCGATTTCTGATGGTGGACCAGGAGCCGAATTGGGCTCGGATCATCAATTATTTTGAGGAGGTCATCCGAGAGGAGAGCCCGCTTCGCATCTTTGAAAAATCCTTCTACGAGTGGGACGTGGCTCTCTTGTCCAGTTCCCTCCGTCTCCAGACCCTCCCCAGTGTCCTCAATGCGGATATTTTCATATTCTCCATGGTGTTTTCGGATATTTGGAAGAACCGGGGGGAGGGTGGACTGAGTGTGGCCTTGGGGAATATTGTTAATCTCTTGGGGAGTGCTCCGTTCGGGGCGATTTTCCTCTTCATCGATGTCCAGGATCATCCCTGTCAAGCCAAGATGGTTCATGGACTGGATTTTGTCTTTGGGACTCAACCGAATGTGGTCAAGATCGGGGGAGGAGTTCATGAATTTCAGCTTGGTTGGGATGAGGACACGAGCCGGGAGTTGGGTCGCTACTCCACCAAACGCTTTGCCCCAAAACTGAGCGGGCAACTTTTCTTCCATTTGTTTCCAAACTAAGATGTGTGGCTTTTTGTTCGTGAGTCCTTTTTTGCAGCTATACTCAATGAATTTGAAAGGTATGCTGTCTTTGTTCCCACACAAGAATTAATCTTTCCGAAAACAAAGGATCTATATTTTTTTTGATGTTTTTCCTCATAAAACTTGTGTGTGGCTTTTTTCATTTTGGTCAATCATTTCTGGATCTTGTAAATCTCGTCATTATTAATATTCATGTTCAACCCACTTCTGTTTCTTTTTGAATGTCTTCATCTTCATGTTTTACATTTAACAGCCAAATGAAATTAAGTTACATTTTTAATGTTAAGATTAGGCAAAAAGTATTGTGCAAATCATATAACAAAAATTTGATATGGAAAATGTGCAATGAGATTGTCGCTTGGCTTTTCGTCTTCTTCATTTCCCAACCTCACACACACTTAACAACTACAAAATCCTCTTTTAAAAAACTTGTACGCAAACATTGTGAACCTTTTTGATATGATATTAATTAATGTCGGCGAGTAACTAATTGACGTGAGGGATTTTATATCGTTCTGTAGCTCTCAATCGAAATTTTAAGCTTTAATACAGAAACCTCTTCACATTTTTTTCATAAACATATAAACATTTTCTTATATTTTCGAATGGTGATTGGAAATTCATTTATTCACAAAATTGGAACATTTAATGTTACTCTGGGACCCGACAGTAATTTACGGAGTCATAAATTATGACTCATAATAATAATAATGAAATTAAAATTATACATATAGTTTGCAGACAACAAACTAAAAATAGTTGGAATTATGGAGAAAAACGAAAAAAATCGTGGATAATTTAAAGGAAAAAAACTGAAGTAATAATAAAGGAAAAAAATTACAGATTTGGAGAGAGATGTTGTCAAAAGTCTTCATATTTATTTGCCTTTCAGTTCAAAGTAAAGTTCCTTCACAAGTTTCAAATCGGCCAATTTGTCGAATGGCTCGGTTTTTTCCACTTCCGCCTTGTTCCTGTGTGTCAAATAAAAAATCACATCGCCTTCGTTATTCCCTATTTTTATCAATTTTTATGTCACCTCTGGTTTTCACGTTATTTTACATATAGTGAATGCGACAACGACAACTGAAACTAAATGAATATACCGCTAATCTCAAATAACTTTTCAATGGAATTCCATGTGTTCGAAAAATATAATGTATTATCATAGCTTATAGAATACATATGTAGTTATGGAACTCTTCAAAAAAGTTTGGAGACCAAAATGGAATATGCGCGTGATGTCATGAAGAGAGAAGTTCGCTGAGTTTTACATGGGTTCCATATAGATTTACATGCTAATTTAATTAACTTTGAAAATTCATTATAATTAAATGGCGAACTCTAAACGGATGAAACTTTAAACAAAATTAGTTTAACTATTTCTTAACACGGGATTATTTATCTCAATGTGATTGAGCTATTTATCTCGTTTATAATACGAGAGCAAACGAGTGAACTTTTTGGTTTTTTACTCTGCAGCCGAATGGAATTGAAATTTTTCTCAATGTCTTTTTTCACAAGATTTCAAATCTTGAGATTGAAATCACAGTGTATTATAGAAGTAGTGTTGTATAATTCCACTTTTGGGTAATCCTAATTCTAGGTAGTTCTTTTTGAAACTCCTTTGCTAATTCCAATTCCTTACTAATTCTTTCTGCCGCACTTTTGGTAATACTAATTCCTTAGTAATTCTTTTAGGCACTACTTTTGGTAATCCTAATTCCAATTGTAATTCCAAAATTTCAAAATTTTCCCCTTGAAAAACTCAAAAAATAGGGGTAATACCCAATTCCTTAGTAGTTCTTTTTGCTAATTCTTTGGGGTGATTCTCTTTTGGCAATTCCATTCAGATTCGGAGTAAAACAATACGAGTTTGTTCGCGTAATATAAACGACTTACAACATCAAATCACATTATTGCAATATCTTTTTTCATGTTAGAAATAGCAGTTAAATAACGTATTTGAAATTCCACCAGTTGACAGTTAGTCGTTTAATTACAATTGATTGTCCAAGTTAGTTAAATTAACATGCAAATCATTTCATTTCAAATTCGAATTGCAATCAACATATATCTATACTTCTATACAGCCTTGTATAATTCTCTAGGAATTACAGTATCCTTTAACATAGAATCGATTCTAGAATTATACAACACTGCTTCTATAATACAATACAATACAATCTCAAGATTTGAAATCTTGTGAAAAAAGACATTGAGAAAGATTTCAATTCCATTCGGCTGTAGAGTAAAAAACCAAAAAATTCACTCGTTTGCTCTCGTATTATAAACGAGATAAATAGCTCAATCACATTGAGATAAATAATCCCGTGTTAAGAAATAGTTAAACTAATTTTGTTTAAAGTTTCATCCGTTTAGAGTTCGCCATTTAATTATAATGA
Organism: Gisinianus flammeolus; assembly: GCA_034699125.1. Lineage (NCBI taxonomy): Eukaryota > Metazoa > Arthropoda > Collembola > Symphypleona > Katiannidae > Gisinianus > Gisinianus flammeolus. Next base: position 9,734 of record JAIUND010005066.1, read on the forward strand.
ATTTTCAAAGTTAATTAAATTAGCATGTAAATCTACACGGAACCCATGTAAAACTCAGCGAACTTCTCTCTTCATGACATCACGCGCATATTCCATTTTGGACTTTAAAGCCATATACATAGAGAATACAGCAGTTGTATAACTTCTATAGATAAGCTATGGTATTATACATGAAAATGTAGATGAAATAGAGAGTGTCTCACTACTTCAAGTATTTTTTGATTTTAAATTACGAATAATTAACTATAATTAGTTAAAGATTGTTAGCTTTTCTACAATTAAGTTGTGGAAGTAGACAGGAGGACACCTAGGATCGAGTTTAGGAGAAAAAATACTCCGCAGTTTAAAAAACCGAGGAGGGATTCTCTTTTCTATGCGTTTTCTCTCCAAGTATTCCTTGCATCATCCTTGGGGAGCGAAAATATCAAATTAATAAGCTGCATCGCGGCTTATAAATTTGATATCACATCCGCAATGCAATGTAGTCCCTAATTAAAACTCCGAAAAACCAATGTTCTAT
>JAIUND010005067.1:0-10249 GCA_034699125.1 Gisinianus flammeolus
GGGAGTACGGTTCTACTTCACTCGCTATTGGATCGTCTCACGAAACTAAAATATCATTTATTAAAAAATGGAGAGTACATATGTACTCACTACGTCGACGACGAATACCTTTTGGATTGTATTTAGCCCCAATATCGGAACGTCTTACGGACATAGGTAAGTATGCGCTTTCTTGCATCAGACTAGGTATTATGTCTTCTGGCTTAAACAACAGCAACAACTCAATATGTATTGAAAAATTGAGAGAGAGACTTGACTGTACATATTTATGTATGTATGTACGTTGTTTTATAATACACAAGGTAAATATCAAGGGTACATTTCTGTGAATATTTCAACTTGCACTCTATATATATACCCTTCACACTATATGAAATTCGACTCGACGAATTCTTTGTATGTATGTATTTCTTTTCTTTGGGATACAATGTGCGATCTGTTTACACACAAAAATGTGAAACTAGAAAATAAAAGTACATGGACTCACAATAGGGTTGGAGAAAAAAAGGTGACAACTTGTCGTGTGATAACTTAATATTCCTATTCCTATAGTGCTTCAAAAAAGTTATACTTTTGGAGAAGTTTGAGATCATTAACCCCAATAATGACCTCTCCTTACAACCATTTCCCTTCATGCAGCCTTGTTCTAAATTTTTAAATTAGAACGCACCCTGATTATCAGAAAACTCTTTCTTTTTTTTACTCAATCATACTTTTGCCATTACAAATATTATTATGTACTTTGAAATGTACACATGTTTAACGAGGTCGCGTCCTCATGTAAGTAACATATATACATGTACAAGTATCAATACTAAATATACACACATTCATTTTATAAACATTAAATAAAAAACTTTCTACCCAAGTATATATAGGTATATATGAAATGCAGAAGACAAGACTATACATCTAGAACAACACACCACCTCTACATCTCTACTTGACACACGCATTACGCATAGACATACATACACATCAACGCAACACGTAGCACGTGAAACAAAACGTAGACATTTTTACCGACTTCTTAAGCATCTATTTCTGTCAATCAAGATTTTTTTAAAAAATGATTGTAAAGCATTGTATAATTTATGTATGTATAGTGTGTATTATAAAATTAAATGATGATGATGATGTCTTATATTTTTTGCATAGTTTAAATACGATTTTAAATAAATGCATCTAAAAGTTCGTATGTATCCATGTACATATGTTCTTGTAGCTACATAGTCTAATTCGATAGTATTCAGTCTATTTCAGAGCTTGAATTTCAGACCAAGAAAACAAAGATGCAGACTGTATAGTTTATCAAGTAGAAGTTATGCAATCAATAAAATAAGTAAAAGAAAGAAATGAACCAAAAAACCGGTACAAAATGTGAACATTGTGAAAAATTCTTGTCTCAAATGTTTCCAACGATAAATAAAGAGTACTTTTTTCAAAAAAAAAAAAATTCATTCGTTCATTCAATCACAAAAATGATGCGAAAAAATTGCCATGAGGGAATAGTAAAGGATAATAATAAAAATTCTTCATAATAAACTCACCTCAGAAAGGAATGTTTGAGCCGCCTTCTGTGCCCCTACATGTAATAAGTACTCATAGACATATAACGCCAGTCTGTTTAGAAACACATCAATAAATTGATTAACACAAAAATTTTGATATAGTTAGCATGATTATTGAATAAAATGTGTTCAAACATTTATAAATGCATAATGTAGTAATATGTAGGTATACTTTTCTCGTGCTTGAGCGTCGGAGGGCACCGTAGAGCCCTTCCCTTTGGCGTACATCGTGGCACTTGGTGACGCAGTAATTTTGCGGAACGTCCACACGAGAAGCTCGACTATTAAAATTTTTTGAACCTGCCGTCAGAAGCTACGGCTAAAGTGCCGTGCATGTCAGAAATCTAAAATAAAATACAAGAAAGGGTACATGTGGAGTTTATTTAAAAAAAAAAAAAAAACATTACGTTTTTACATCTAAATATTTACTGACTTTTAATTGATACGGACTTTGCTAATTTCATATCATTTTATACACATGTTTCAAATTTTCTGGCCTAATTAATTTACAAGTAACATTTATAAGATAAAACAAATATCATAAGTATATAGAGGCCATAATAACTTTGTTAGTAGCATGAATGCTCCAAGTGATAATGAATTCATTCCGTGTACCTTATATTTATTATTAATTTGAGCCCAAAAATATATGTCATTCAAAAACATATAATTAATACCATATAATATTAAACTTATCGTTAGGTAGACAACTACGTAACGTACAGTTAATATCACCTACTTATTGTCTAATAGTGAAATTCATTCTTTGAAACGAGAACATTTTCTTCCCAGGACTATTCTCATGGTATACATTGTTTTGACTGTTGATAAAATACTTGATAATGCATATATATACATAGTACATATACGACATACGCATATGTGAATGCATGAGTATTGCACAAAATTTTTGAAGAAAAAAATACAGCAAATCTTGAGAGATTTTCTTTTTTAAAAAACCCTTAAAACTATTTCAAAGTTAAAGGAAGTCAAAAGTCTTTCTCGTTATTACATTTTCGCTTTTCATGTGACATGAGATTTGTATTTTTATTATTTCGTACTCTATACTCCCGGAAAGTGACAAAGGTTTTCAATGCAATCCAAAACAGTATGTACATATATATATATACAATATTACATATATTACATATAAAGGTATTTCCATGTGTGTACTTCGCTGTACTACATATCTGATATTATAGGAAACTTAAGAAAACTCAGTCTACTATGATTTCTCATCGTAGTTTTTTCCTTTAATGCGCTTCTCTCTACACGCAGTACAAAATCAATAGGTTCTCGCTATGTTGGAAATTCCAACTTGGAAGCACGCAGTAACAGAATCGGAGAGACACCAAAAATACGAGAGAGACTCTGTGGCGGAGATACTACAACTCTGTATAATATACTTACTACCTTCTTTAATTCTACTTTTCTGTCAATTCTCGTGTTGTATAGAAATCAGGTCTTGGTTCCAGTTGCTCAACTCGTAGAGCAACGACGAATGAAACAAATTGAAGTATGTACTATATATAAACGTACGTATATGCAAAAAAAAAAAGGATTTTTCTGTCTTAATAAAAGTATCTCAAATCCCAAAAAGGTAGATAGTCAAAAAGACAGTCAATATGTACATACATACATTATAATATATACCTGTACAGATTACACAGAAAAATCGACAGGATGATGATACGAACTCATAGTTTTCGACCTCTACTTCTTTTTCTTCATGATCTATGATGAACATCATCATCATCATCATGTTCATAGAGCAGTAGAGTTCAAGAGGAGGATACTCATTTATATATATATATACATATACATGTGTACATGTACCAAATCTTTAAACTACCAAAGCCAAAGTTTTAGGGTGAGTAGATTGTAGTAGTACCTATATTGAAGAATTTTTTTTTTTGCTAAATTATGATGACTGCACTCTACAAGTGCACGATGATAAGGGCATCATGAGAAGCACCCAACGGGCACACACCACACGGAAAATAGTCTAGATTTAGTATTACGATACACTACTACTAGACCTCAGAGTTCCTCTACCTACATATCTTTAACTATATATTTAACTATACATATGTGTATTTTATATAGAAATATCTCTCTTCTATCTCTGTAGAAAACATACACATATCCTCTCTCTCTCTCTCTCTCAAAATCCTCATCCTGACTTGGGAAATATTGAGCGTGGACAGAGAGAGAAAGAGAGATGGTTCGTTCAGGGTAAAAGTTTGTACTACAGTATTACACTACGTTCCTCGGTCCCCCAAACTAACTGACTGGAGTCCTCCGACCCATTCTATCCTCGCAGTTGCCATATTTTTTAAAGACAAGTTTGCACCACCAACTCTAAAAAGGCTGAAACCGCGCGATGAACTCCGTCCTTACGACCGCTCTTCTCCGTATACATAGATACAAAACCAAAACCGTCTTGATGATTACATTATTTTATTATTATTATACATAATAATATACATATAGATATAGATACTCTTCTTTTTCCCCCAAGTACAAATTACTAATTTCGATTTTTTTTCTTTCTCTGAACACTAAATAAATAATTATTATAATATAATTATTTGACTACCATCATTCACATGTTTCATACAACTACTACCTGTACATGTACATACACAAACAATCATACTTCCATTCCCACATACTTTTGATTACTACTACAAGCATACATTGCACGAGTATACATTTGTCAGTCGTCATTTAGAAAATAGCTACAGGGAGAGAGACAAAAATACAGTATCAATAATAATGAACCATATACTTTTAGGACTCGGATATTATTCAACAGAAGATCACTGTAATAATCTATATGAAATAATAATAGTATATGAGGAGTAGCATGTCATTTTACAGCTGCTGTCTACAGTTGACTTTCAATTAATGGACCAAATATTTCGATTGATTTCAGAAAAAACTACCTAATAATAAAATGTTGTGTACTTACAATCGTAAATAAAAAATATTACTTTAATTCATGTGAAATATTAGTTAGCTTACAAACCAAAACTAGTAGTGAAATATATTTTTTAGGGCACAACACAAATGCTAGTAAAAATAGATCCGTCTATCAAACAAAACAGGAACTACGTAATAATACGAAATAATTTAATTTCTATATAATATACATATAATTTACTTATCTAAATTATGAGAGAAACGGAATAAGTGTCAAAGGTACTTACTAATATATTTCCTTTAAAAATGCATGAAAGGTTTGTTGTTGAAATGTCAGTTTTTTTGGTTCTATATGTACAGTGCCCATTGAGCAAACGGGAAGAGATTTTTACAATTTGAGAAATCAAACGAAGAATAAAATGGCAAGTAAAGACACATTGACATGGGAAGAATTTCTAATTGCAAGTCAAACTTTTGAAAAACTATCAGAAAATTTGACAGAGAATTGGAGACTTGAAGGAGGATCCGTAAGCTTTTTTACAAATTTTCCTATCCAAGAATTAGTAATAATAGATTGTACAAAGGGAGAGTATACGCGCGGTGTCTATATACCTACAATAATAAATGCGGGTCGGTATTCAACTTGTACAACAAAATGTAACTTTTCTTTGCGTAAAGTATAGTATTTTGTATTTGAACAAATATTAAATATAAAATTAACTAGCACTGGAATCTTATATATACATATTATTACTTAATTATTACTTACTATGGAGTTACTAAAAAAATATATATATGAACAACGTAATATTGAAGTAGAATTTCGTTCAACTAATCCAAATTCACAGACAAATAATATATACTTATCTACACTCAAATATATAAAATATTTTTATGTAAATTATAATTATGATAGAAACAAGAACAACAGAACGAGTATTATATAAATAAGAGAAAAAATAACGACTTACTTTAAATAACGTACACACACACACACATACACCGACACGAACCAATATTCTGTGGATATATTTGACTGTGTATATATATACACACAAGATTTTATGGAAATAAAAAGATAAAGAAATAGTTATTTCTTCGTAGTAGTCCTTTTTGTGTGTGTATATATATAATATATATATAGATATATTATTCCTCAGAGGAAGGTGGTTGTCGACGTCAGTAGTATAATATTAGTTTTGGTGATTGATTTGGATGATTTCCGGGCATACGAGATAATTTAAAAGATTATTAGTCAAAACCTGAGAGGTAGTATTAGAAAAAGTAAGTACTTAACTAGGTACAGTACAGTTGTTGTTGGAGTAGCAGTAGCAATAGCAGTACACCAGTGTAAAATATTATATTATAATAATAGTCGAGTTGTTGTTGTGAGATGAACAGGACTGTATGTGTATGAGAGAGACCCCAAAAGAGAAAATTCACTCCATTACAACAAACTCTCTTCCATCCATTTCAGCCATGAGCAAGAAAAAAAGACACCAAAAAACTCCATTCGAGACGCTTTGGAATTCCTTCCCTAGCAGTTCCTCCCCTCACCACCACACGTCCTCAAACTCTAAACTATACCTCCCTCTTCCACAACAAGCATCAACCTTAGACAATCTTTCAAAAAATATTATTATTATTATTTTTGGATGATGCCTTTGAATTTTCCCCAGCCATAGAACATAAATACTTTTCAGTTTGTTAATTTCCTATATGTAGTTGTGTTAATGCAATTCAAGCCGCCAAATTTCAATTTCAAATAATTTGCCAGTGTTACTAGAAAATTGCGAGACGGTCATGGAACTCTTCTTTTTTGTTATGCACTCTTCTTGGCCAAAGGGAATATGATAATATGTAACAAATTGACTGCATGATGATTGATTGAACAATTATATATATATATATATATATATATATACGACTTGCTGACAGAAACTTGTCCAATTTGCATATAATATCCATGTAGCATCCCACATGTATACTTTAAAAATTTCTTGATTGTACATTTTTGCAGTAAGTAAACATATTTTAACTATCAACATTATAATAATTATGATCATTATTAACGCGTCCATTCATATGTCCGTTTTCTTAGGGAGATGATGTTGGTGGACGTTATTTAAAATATTCCTGTATTCAATCAATGCCGCAGGACATGCCTTGTCCTTGTCCTGCTGATCCAAATACTGATGGGGATGATGAGGTATACTTATTTTTTTTAAAAAAAACAAAGAAAGGTATTTACAATTTCTTGAGGAGCAATGTGAAGAGTTATTATGATGTATATGATGGAAAATACCTTCATTCTGGAGCCTATAGTGTTGTCATTCCATTTTTTCTGTATATTCTGTTTATATACATAAACATTCTGTGATATTTACGTAAACGCACATGCATAACGAGAGCGAAAATCAGAGGTTCTGTGTATGTATATATATATGATGGATGGATTCAAGGAAAGGAAATCAAACTTGTTTTATTTCCATTCCTCTTCCTTATGATGTTTTTATTTGTGCGAACATAATATTTATATATTACAAGGATAACCCTATCCTCGGATTTAATAAAAATGGTTTTGCGCTAGCTCTCCGAATATTGTCTATTTACATATGTTATATATAGGTATATGTTTTTAGTTTTCAGAGGATACCTCAAACACCGAGACGATGACGTCAGGGAATTACAAGACTGATTGCTTGGTGAAATGCGAGTATCACATTGTTTTCAACATGAGCTACTCCGTGCCAGTACTTTATTTTAACATTTCACGTTCAGGTATAGTATTATAAATTTAATACACTGTAATATACCATCTTCTTTTCACTTATCGTTCGTTCTCTCTGGTGTGACTGGAGATAGATAGATCTATCTTTTGTACCTTTTCTCTCACTCTCTCTCTCTCACACACTCTTTCCCTCCCGTGCCATATACAGCGGTACATTAAATTCCAATTACGATGAGAGCAATTTAGTTACATGGCTGAACAGCAACTTTCCAAGAATCTCCTCCTCGTTTTGTTAATCTTGCTCTTTTTTTCTTCTTCGTTCACACTTGCAACGTACAATATTATATATGTTATACATGTATTTATATCTGTGTATATTACATATATACTACTTGTACGATGAATATGCTGGCAGAAATCAATGTGTCGCGAAATACATATGATATGCATGTCATTATTTCTACTCTAAGCATCTAAATACATACATACTTGAATCATATTTACTTGTAAAAATTCTCGTATTTCTTTTACCCACGTCTACAAACTGGAAGAAGACATGAATCTGACAATTTATATTATAGGTATGCTAAACAACGAAGTCTTTCATCTTTAAAGAATTGTAAAGAAATCAAATACTCCTTTTTATCAATAAATTTTCGTTGTTAAATATGTGGATGTACACACACGGTGTATCATATGCGAGAGATCGTACGAAATGTAATGATTATAATTATAAGATAATGATGATGAAAATAATACCGAATGCTCAGAATACTGTCAGGTTATAAATATACAACGACCTCATATATACCAATTTAAAATAAAAGCAAAATAATGATAATGAACCAAGTGAACACAAAAAAGTATCGAAAAAAAACCTTGCTGTGTGCTAAATCGATATGAAGGGAATGAGGAAAATAGATTGATATTTTAGCATATAACTACTTATATATAGATATAACACTCATGTCCATACTGATATCACTGAAGACTGAAGAGACTCATAGTATGTAGATGCATATTACTGGAATTTACTAGCAGAAACAAGTGTTATATACATATATGCTGTGTAGAGAGAGAGAGAGAGTTACTTTCTCCAATCAGATCTCTTCATTAATATTTTTACATGGTATTCTAAGAGTACGATATTTCTTATGTTATGATTTCCAGATGGACGCCTCCTGAAACTTGATGAAATTTGGTCAATGTTTCTGGGTAACAACAAGAACTCAGTCGATATGGACATGTGGAGCACACTATCGCAACAGGTGACTTGATACAATTTACTCTCTGACAGAGGAGAAATATTATTTTTCTCTTTCTCACAAACAAAAAACGACTCGTGTGAACCATCTACAAGTGTTAACATCTCATTACATGTATATATTTATAAACTCTTTTATGATTTTAGACACAATTCAATGTACGTACAAATGTGTTAGTCGGTCTCACGCTTTTTTTTTGTTTGCTCTACTTTGTTATTTTTGTTGACCCAATCTATTATGTATAGGTATATTGTGGGTATGTACCTAAGTTGTCTTTTTTTTTGTTGAAAATATGAAAAACTTCAAATATGCCAAAGAAACTGTACACAAGTTTCAAGCCTCAGTACTTTCAACTCCTTTCGAGTAAAATGGCGTCATTATAAATGTCTGCATTCATGTGTGATGTCCCCCCGTGTGCTTATTACAATTTTTGGGGAAGAAAGGGCTCAATATTTGATACATGCCAGAAACCATATTGTATTTAATGATGTAATTCCCTATCGCTACTACTACTACTGATGACAATCTAGCAGTTTGTTGAATTCTCCATGTGCAACGTGCTACAATGTAGCAGCTACATGATTGCCACTATCTTTTCACTTCGGTGCTTTCTTTTCCTTTCTCTTCTGCTTTCTCCCATTTTCTCATCATGTTTTCTTCCCATTTTGGAGGAGTGCGAGTGCACAAGTCTTCAAACCTAGACTTTATTATTTGATGTACCCATCCAATATGTTGTCTTGTGTATGTGTATACACGCTGTACATTCTGCCCATGTTTTATGCATTACAACACTTAACAGACAATTTTTGTCTACGAAATTATGTGTTATCTAATTCTCCACGGTGTTGTCCCTATGTATATAACACGTACAATTTAGTTTCCCTATTGTCTAAATTAGCAATGGTATGGCCTATATAGATATTAGATATTAATGTTATTTGTGGAAATTCCACAAGTTTTCTTATACTCACGCAACAGTTGTATATATAAGAAACTCTGAATCACACCCATTGATCATTCTTAATTATTTATTGGTAATTTACAGAAAATTTTTCCTTAACTATCATTTATATGAATATCATTCCTTATCTATAGGATCATCCCATCCTTCATTTGCCGTTCTTCACGGTTCATCCATGTCGTACAAGTCATATAATGGGAACTTTATGGAATAATGCTGAAAATCCGTCCCTGTAAGTCAACAAATTGGTAAATTTACATGAACTCACAAATCAAAGTGTTTGACTTCTATGTAGAAGCTGAGGATAAAACTTGACTCTATGATGTATGCTGTATATTTATTCAACTTTTTTTTAATTTTAATTTTGAAACAGGAGCTACATCATAACATGGTTGAGTATAGTTGGAGGAAAACTTGGGATTTCCATTTCGAATGAATTGGGGAAACATATGGTATCTAAAGTGGAGTAATTGCAAAGAATCTCCACTCCAATGAATTACCATGTACCATAAAATTTTCCGAATTAAGGAAGCTGTACGTGCACATTCACAATCATGGACAGCTAGAATCGATTTAGGTTTCAAAACTTTGTGTGAACAAACTGAAACGGCAATATCTTGTGTGTGTCAAGTTAATGGAAATTACGAATGAAATGAGCGTTTTAAAGTATCTATAGTAACTGCATGTACAGTCCGTTTATTTATTCGTGAGACTTTTGCTTTCGGCGAGAACGCGCGTCGAGTCGATGATGCCCTTGATTTTTGGATACGAAAATGAAAATTCAAATTTTATTCTG
>JAIUND010005068.1:0-10246 GCA_034699125.1 Gisinianus flammeolus
AAAATGCCCAATTGAACTAGGAAACCAATTGTCCACAAATTAAACTTCATATTGATTCGGTTCAATGTTTTCCCGCTCTGTATTTTCACTGATGCCGCATTTTCCTTCGGAACTTGGCCAAGGAACAACGGATCGTAAAACGACGAGAGCGGCTCCAAATTGTAATTTTTCCGCGTTACTTCGTCGTGAATGCTCCGACTCGGACTTATTTTCCTTTTCCGAAACCAATCCCATTTTCCCCAACGAATTCCAATGCAGGATTTGAAAATGGCGGCCGTTTTGACTCTCTCCCAAAACCCGCAATCGGTCAGACACTGGAGATATTTCATTGTTCCAAGTTGGAATCGGTCACAAAATCCTGCGGTGTTCAACCACAAGTTGACGTGTGTGGGTTTCAATTTCAACCTGGACACAATTTCAACTGCTCGTCGGCAACGGGGATTTTAATGGAAATTTGAATGTCAGTGGATTTAATTTGTAATTGAAAGTCCATAAAAATGTGTAACTGACTGAAGAAAGGAAATAATGGAATTTTGAGTTTTGAGTATTGAAATTTATCAATATGAAACTGAAATGGATTTCCCAGCCGATTTTATAATGGAAAATAAAATAATTATATGAGTATATAAAACTGTGGGAGCTCGAGATAATTCAGTTTTGTTGACTCTCCCATTCCCATTCCATCGGCATTGCAGTTATTTACTCACATTTCCGCCCATTCAAACGGTCCTCGAAATTATATTTCCCCTGGCGAAAAATTCCACATTCGGATATGCAAATATTGTTTCAGCAAAGAGAAACTTGCCTTTTTACTATATAATAAGTTATTACATATAGGTACTATATATGTTGAAAACGAAATGCTGGAATTCTAATGATACGAGTAAGTATATATATACGTTGATTGAACATTCCATAAGGATATTAAAAACAAATAGTATCTATATATTTGTCAAATACTCGGAACAAATTTTGAGACAAAACATCATTATAGCTGTATATACAAAGAAATCCTCAAAATCCGCTTCAAGCCTTTTTAGCATTATTTTCCACACATTTCCCCATTTCCGGATTTACTATATTATGACGGTTTTCATTTTCCCCATATGAACTGGAGTTGACTGTATATATATATATATACCGAAAGAAACCGCGGAGAAATGGACGGGGAGAAACAAAACATAATGACGATGGCCAAGGCCAAACTGACAACGGAGTTGCATTTTCTCATTATGGTCGATTGTGATGGTTAAAAGCTTATAAAAGTGTGATGGAGAGGTGTGCGAGTACAAACTTATATACCACCTTTACATATTGCGGGGCCACATTCATTAACACTGGGGCCCCTCAATGTGGATGGGGTCAGTTTGTATATACCCGCGGCTCCCTTACTTAATACGTGTATACAAACAAATCTTCATTCCTTGTTATAATCATCCCCAAAGTACCTACACAAAGACATTTCGTAACACTTAATGTGCTTCATTTTAATAAATCATTCAGTCAAAATAAAGTCGAAAAGAGCAAAAAGAGCCCTTGGAAAAATCCAAAAAAGGAAAATGCCATCAAAGTATATAATACCACCAACAATTAAGTGTCAACTCATTGCAGCCTAATTCATTAATTATGTACAACTTTTTCATTCTTGTGTGTGGTCACTGTATTCAATACGAAATTCCAGCTAAACTATATATACTGTTTATAATACATTGCATATCAATTCTCTTCATATACAATTTGCAAGAATTTTGAATATTTAGCTTAATTACAATAGTACATATATATCCTTGGCCTGATTCAAAAAAGCCTCAACTCATGACAACTCATGTTGGCCCGAGAAGGCGTATACCAATTTGACTCACACGCATATTCACCGTCTGGCGCCAACATTAGTTGAGGCTTTTTTGAATGAGGCCAAGGATAAATGTATTTAGTATTTTATATTGTCCATATAGAGGACAAACAATTGAGCAAACTATATGTATATATAAAACAATTGTTCATCCACGGAATGCTCCAGCCAATCCCAGACGCTCCAATATTTCCGTCTGCTTAATCAATTTCTCAGCATCATACGAAATGAGTTCCGTCTGGTAGTACGTCAACGCCCTCTTTTGAGAAGTTTTACACAGTTCTAGAGCATCCATTCTCCCCTGTTTCGTCATGTCCGCTTTAAATTCCACTGCAAGACGGAAGAGAACATCACTCAAGTCCCACCACAATTGAGCTATATATAAGCAACAAATGAATGTGTGGTTATGTAATTTTTCATTTGAACAACAACATATTATATCGTCTGTTAAGTTCACAAACGAACTATAAGGATTTTCCTTAATTTGCGGAAATGCGACGACTGCGTCCGTCTTTGTGGGTAAAATGATGAAAAAATTGAGGGTGACAGAAAAGGTCATGGCAGACAATCATGTCGAAGGACCCACAGCTCCATCTTGAGCCATTTGACCTTTGAAGCAGGTCAACGAAATTAAGGAAAATAATTATAGTTCCTTTGTGAACTTAACAGACGATATGTATAAGATTATTAAACAATGTATTTATTTATACGTATAATTTCTATAAATAATTGGCTGTACATTGAAGTGGATTGAGTCCAGGAGCAATTTTCTCCAACACAGCCAAAACGTCCTTTAAAACCTTCACATACTTCTGGAGTTGACCCCGAGTCAATTCCACTATTTGATTTTTGTATTTCTCCAGCAGCACCCGCATCACTCTTTGAATCAACCAATGATTTGGATGGAGAGACTTAATCCAATCCTTTTGAACCACCGTCTCGAAGAAATCCTCCAAACGCTCCAAATCCTCCATCTCTAGCGTGATGCTGATGAGGATTCCTGAATGATGACTCCCCAATAAGAACAACTCGAACATTTTTTCTTTCTTTCGAATCTCTTGGAGGATAGCACCACTCGTTTTGATGGCTCCACAGCCAGTACAATTCCAATTCCCATCATGAGCACTCCATTCTCCTCCTTCGGAAATCAAGGGATCTTGAGGCAGAAAATAGCCAGGATTTCCTTGTCGTTTTGAGCAATTTGGAATTGTACACAAAACACCGGACAGGAAACTCCCATTTTCCGTGGGGTCGGCACACCGAGAGCAACGACAAATAAATTCAGCCTTCAACAGGGATTTTTGACGCTCGGGAGTGGGAAGGATGCTTTCTGGATAATTGTAGAAGATTGTGAGGGCGTCTCCCTTTTTCACGTCCACATTAGTGGAAATCCGCATGGTCCCGTCCCAGGGATTGTTGGAGCGAGAGCAATTCGGGATGCAGGAATGATTGAAACGACTCCCTTCCAAATAAACTGCCACCATCTGACTTTTCTTTTCCCTTTGTACAATATATACAATACAAAATTCAGGAGCAGATCGTATACTTAAATTCCTTGCACATTTTACTGTTTCATATATTTCATATTTATGTCCATTTATAGACATTCTAAATTAGAATTTAATAGAATTTAATAGAGATATGTTCACTCACGATCCGTCCTCACGGGTTCGACAGCCATTATATTGAAAACCATTGATTTGAACCAAGCGGGCAATGAGAAAGTAGTCTTCCATCTTGAAAAGTTTAGGCAATGAGGTCAAGGCCTTGAGGAATGTCTTCTCCAATTCCATCCGCTGCTCGCGTGCCTGACGAAGACTTGCCCTGTTTTGCAGTTCCATGAGCTGTGAATACATGCGAGGATTTTGATATTTCAACCCCTCACTTCTCAACATTGTAATCACAGCACAAAAATATGCAGGATTCGCATGTTCAGCTGGAGGAGGGTAGCCAAACCCATCGTCCTTGAAAATGCGACATTCGTTCTCAGCATGAATTTCCATCTATATGAACAAAAACAAGAACAAGGAAAATTTAATAGGTATAATATTCCAAGCGAGTTTCATTTAATTATGTAGGTTTTCTTGCTATAATATACCTGTTGACAATGGAGAGAGCAGACGGGCCAATGACAGGAAGTGCAGCGAGAGTCCTTTTGAAGATCCATAAAGACACCGCAGACGAGACAGTTTGGGATATGATGAGACGAGAGCTTGGAATTATCCATCCATCGTGGAGCAAGTAATGCGGGGGATTCATTCAGTAGAATCGTACCAGCTTTGATGTTCCTGGTGGCCACCCAACCCTTCCCCGTCCCCCCAATTACATCCTCCTCCATTTTAAAGGGACGACAATTTTTCTTGTGAGTTTTCCAATCGGATTTTTGATGCTCCACAGAACAGTAGGCGATGGAGGTGCAGGAGCCACATAGCTTGAAATCCATCCCTTCCTTCTTGCACAGGGCACACTTCTATACATATACAAGTTCAACAGTTTCAACAATGCAAATATGTAGAAGAATTACGGAATTATAGTATAGATTTTCCCTGTGCTCTGTATACATATTTGTATTTGCATATATAAGTGGGTATAAAACTAATTAAATTCTGTGCAAATGAAACAAACGTACGGAATTTGATTGCTTAATTTTGACTGCTGGTTCTGGAGCAGCCGAAACTGCCGAAAGTGGATGTTCTGTGTTAATTTCATCCAAATCAGCAATCGATTGTCGTCCAATCGTCGTATTTTCCTCATTATCAACTGCCTTCATGTCCTTCGAATTTGGCTCTGCAATCTGGGTCATTATTGGCTCCACTTTAATTCCAGGACTGACAGCTGGGTCATCTTGGACATGGACATTGGCAGTCTCCGTTTCCTCTTGGTCCATTTCCATTGTGTCGTTGTTGGAAGTCGTCGCAGTCGCAGGGATTACTTCTGCTGACTCATCGTCATTGGTTTTAATCTTGAAAAGAATCTCACGCAGCTATATGTACAATTAAAATTTTATTATTTTATTAAGTCCCAATTAAAATTAACAATGACAATGGCTCATAAATTATATAAGTATATTACTATGTATACAAATTGGACAGTGTATAATTAAAATGTAAAATTAATTAATTGATCACACCTGTTCAATTCCATTGTTAAATTCAGGGCTGTTGAGGATTCCTCCAGCCAGAAGTTCCATTTCTTTTAATTGATTCTCCAGCGTCAAGATCACCTATATATATACAAAAACCCGCAGATTTATTTGCATACATGTATGTTTAAAGCAGGATATTTTAATAAGTTTCGTGGTTTAATAAAGTATATAGTGTGTGGGAAATGAAAAATAAGATGTGGGTATATATTTAATCGTACAACTTGTTGATGGTTCCTGCTGATCTTGTCCTCCGACTCTGACTCGATCTCCTTCCTTATCGTCTTTTTCGAGTCCTCACTTGCCATGTTCTATATATATATACAATCAAACAAAAAAACAAATCATCATACAATATATGTAATTAATCATTTCATTCGCATACTAAATCCAACAGATTGATGATCATCAAAATGTAGTAAGATTGGGTATATATATACATGAAATTGTTAACGCTTTGTTACGGCTTTCTTATATACTTCTGTTGTTGTAATTTATATTTAGATTTTACAATTATACTCTTTCTTCTATATATCTATATACGGCACCCAAATGTGAGATCAAATACAAATATATAGTTCATAGTTGGGATGACTTTCGTAAGAAATCTAGCTCGTGATGCTGTGTGTGGACTGAAAATAGAATGAAAAGTGATCTGTAAATAATTTGTAATAATAAATACAAAATAGGAGAATAATTGTAATATACAATATATATATATACCCACACACATTTTTAACAGATTTTCCCTCGTTCATCGTTAGTCATTTAATTACACTGTCTCAAATTATTACCTATATGCAATATGTGGATTGTAGTCTACAATTTGTAGATGAATAAAGTTTATTCAATAAACAAGTTGACGAAATGATGAGGAGATGGAATGAGGCAGGACTATATATATATATAGAGTAAGATAAGGCAGATAAGGCGAGTAAGATAAGGCAAACTGAAATTGGGATTTATATGTACAGTATTTGACAATTTTACTTGCCGCATCGTCTGATTCACGTAATGTTATAGACCTTGCGCGTATGTACATGCGTGAGAATCAAACGCATTGGGATCTATGCTGATCGGAAGTTTTAGCATACATTTAACATACATTTACATACGATCAGCATACATCCCAATGCCGTTTGATTCTCATGCATGTACATACGCGCAAGGTCTATAACATTACGTGAATCAGACGATGCGGCAAGTAAAATTGTCAAATACTGTATATACTTAGGTATTGAAAACCAACCAATCGTGACTTTGTGTTTTATCCGTTCCCTTATAATACTAACACAGAGTGAGACGACCAGCAAGATTAATCCAATCTTGTTTTGATTTTTCCCTTAATAAATGTAGGGTACAGGTATGGGGAAGGGTCTATAAGGGCAATTCTGAAAATCATGAGTATTTTTTGACAAATTTGAGAAATTGAAAAAAAAAAAAAAATGGACACAAAAATGATTATGTGGAATTTTGTCGTAGTGTGACTGTGGAATCGGATGTCAAAGGTCATAAGGACTCCCTGTCCAAAGAATTTTTTTTTTTAAATTGTACTTTTTTAATGAAGAGCCTTTTTTGACAAATATGATAAATATTGGGTCGTTATACTTTTTAAGGATTTGTAAATCCTGTTGACATATTACCTATATATATAATTAGAGTGATTGATATCAAAAAGGACTCTCAAATCTTGGCCATCGTCATTTGCAATATACTTTTCTACAAAAACGTAAGAACATCTGGACAGTCATAAACATGCATGTACTGTCAATTGGTATTTTACTTGTCGTATACGAGTCACATGCTCGTATACGACAGGTAAAATACCAATTGACAGTAATATACACAAAAACCCTATAGAATTTCAAGGATTTGTCTACAAAAACTAAAAACCCTCATTGCGTAATATATAGATTAGTAGATTAAAAAAAGTCGAACACTAAAAAGAGCTGCCCATACGTGAATAAATATGAATGTATTCACTTGAGAACGTCCACCAGTCGACCTATAGAATTCTTGTAGTTCTCCAAAGTATTTTTCAGTGCGTTCGAATTCGAAATGACTTTCGTCTCCATCTTCGTCCTTATTGTGTGGTGCATCGTCTGCCATTCGAATTTAACATGGGCGGAGCCAACGTTCTCCTCCTCCACCATGAAAACCAATGAACTAGAGCTGTACCCAATTACTAATGGAATTCGGGACTGTTGGTTTCATCTCATTGATTTCGCGCCATTCGGATTGGGATCTTCAGTGTCGGCCGAACTGTCTCTGGACAGAACCATTTCGACCATCCAAACTCCCATTTGGAGTCACTCGATCCCTCTCAAACCAGGACAAGGACAATCAGCTCTGACACATACACAAAGTCCTCATGGCATCAATGGGATTTCAAAGCACTTGAAGTGCTACATAAACATTTGGCTCCTCCCCCCATCCACTTATTGGATGAATAAGGTGGGGAAGGAGTACAAATGGGCTGGTGATGGAAGGCCGTTGCTCCATCTGTTTCTGGCTCGCCGGACCCTTTTCAACCCACACTATTTCCTGGAGTCCTTCGAACTCACCATCAGTCAAAACAGTTGGCGATGGGACAGTTCTCCCCTTTTCGTCATGCTCTATGACTTTGAGTCGGAGGAGGAGCAAGTTGAGAATGAAAAAATGATCCTGGCCGAGCAGGGGGAAGATTTGAATTATTTAATCAGGGACGGCTGGTATTTCTGCCCCAATTGTTTCCAACAAGGAACTCTTGCGATCCAAATCCATTGCAATCACAATCACAATCACCATGACAACAACGGACACGGTCATCCTTCTGCAAATGATTGCTATGAGGAAATGTTGAATGTCTATACAAGAGCCATTTGGACGAGTCACGCCGTCGCCATCCATCCAGAGACGCCTGGCGGTCGTTTGGATAAATTCATTCATCAACAAGGACATGGAGAATTTGGCTCCCAATTTGGCTCCCCATTTGACCGGGAAAGTACAAAGAGGGAAAAACTGGACATGTCCATAATGGCGCTCCTTCTCACCGGATTGAACGTGACATTTCCCAACTCGTACAAATACCAACTGTGGAACCAGCAGCACCATCTACGTCCTGGGTTAAACAACCCACAGCCCTTTCAAACGCTCCCCGATTTCCTGCGCTACCTCTCGGCATCCAGCATGAGTAGCACCTCGGTCCAAGTCCACACCGAGCGGAACGACAAGGGCAAGGAACACGACGGTTGGTTCCCAGTTGGCCGGAAGTCATATAAATTCATCACGCCGGATCAAGTCACCTCCTTCAAAACGTCCCTCCAAATGTTCACCACCCCCTTTGAGCCCACCCTCTGGATCGCCATCTTCATTTCCCTGGGAGTGACAGCCATTTTCCTTTTGATTTCCGCGCGAGTCTTGGACGAAATGCGGGAAATTCAAAGGAGCTCCAGCTCCATGTCAAGGATGGTCGGAATACTTTGGTGGGTTTATGCGATTGTTTTTGAGCAGAGTCACTCGGATTTCCCGGTTCACATGATTTCCTTGGCTAAAACAAAATCCGGCGGGGACGTTCAAATTCAAATAATTCAAATTCAAATTCAAACGAGAGGACTGAAGAGAGTATGTAAAGTCCTGTTGGGTGTGTGGCTTCTAATGGGTCTCATCCTATCAAATGCTTATCGGGGTGTCCTCAAATCCGAATATGCCTTAAGCTATCCCTTCGTCATGCCCTGGAGGAAGTGTTCCGAGTTCCTAACGGACCCGGAAGTCACCCTGTATTTTGCGAGCAGCAGCGTCAGCGTCTGTCCCACCTACGTGAATCCAAGGAAATTCTTCGAGTGGTGGCTCTTTCCGGAACAATTCCAAGTCCCTTTTTTCCGGCGGTACTTTGCGGACTTTCTTCAATGTCTGAGGAACTGTCCGGGAGAGGAATGGGCAGGAAGTCCAGCAGGAAGCCCACCAAACTTTAGCAGCTCCACTTGTACAGGGATGACAAGTTGTCAAGAGGCCGTGGAGGGCGTACGAATTTTAGATGAGCGAACAGTGTGGACATGCAAAGAGGGAATCCCGGATTTGATTCAAAGAGCCCGCAGAACAAGGATCCAACAACGATTCGTTCTCATCGTGGAGGCGGGAGACTTTGAATACTTTTGGCGACTGTTCAAGACGGAAATGGAAATAATGAAGAAGAAGAAGAAGAAAGACGGCGAGGAGTCACCCAAGTTTTTTCACAATCGGCATGTCCAAGATGACGAGTCCTTTGCGGATCCAGTTGGGTATGCTGTCAAGTCCGGCCTGGACAAACATCATCCGGATTGGATGAAACAAAGAATGTCCAGTCTCTTGAGCTCGGGAATCTTCTGGTTCCTCGAGAAATGGGAGAAGATCCGCTCGAGGGCGGATTTTCAGGGTGTTCGCATGCGCATGGAAATGGGTATGAAGGAAGAGGACGATGACGAAAATCAACCGGAATTCAAACCCCTCTCCTGCGCAGACTCGGACTTTGAACTCATTTTCTACGGGTTTCTCGCCCTTCTCGCCGTCCCAACTCTCCTTTTCATGCTCGAGCAGATGAAACGAGGAGCATAGCAAAAATACATATATGTGACATAAATATTTGAATTTGATACGCACGCGCGCACTATGGCTATTTTAATATTGTGTGTACAAAGTAGGGAAAACGTGTGCTTTAAAAACGCCACATGTCGAATGATTGAAAGATTCATGCATGATTTGTAGATGTCCTTTTCAAAAGGTTTTGGGCCCTTAAGAAAGTTTTTTCCTTGCATACAGCAACTGTCCGGAGTAAATGTGTGGTTCATTATTCACTTTTCTTATCCACAACTTCATATTGTAAATTGCGCTCATATATATTATAGAAATCCCCAAGGGATAGAACTTTTGATGACTTGATATAAATTCTCACATTCAAAGCCCTCGCTTATCTTTTCATTACATATTTATTAAACTCCGGTTTCAGATAAATAAATTCGATGGGGATGGTGAGGAGATCCGGAAGTCAATTGAGGCATTCAACGATTTGGTGGGGAAATACAATGGGGCTCTCCTGGAGTCAAAGGAGGAACTCAAGTACATTCAAGAGCTGAGCGAGTGGAAGGAGAAAATCATGGGTTGGTGGGAACCACAAGGACAACCGATAACAATCTTCAAGTGGTTCCACCACGGAATGGCATGGGAGTTATCCTGGCGGCGAGCGGCGAGCGGCGAGCGGCGAAAGGAGCCAGTGTTGGCTGCCCAAAAGGGAAATC
>JAIUND010005069.1:0-10240 GCA_034699125.1 Gisinianus flammeolus
TGACAATCACAATTATTATTAATCATTATTATATAATGACAATCACAATTATTATTAATCATTATTATATAATGACAGAGCGCATGCAGGTTTAATTGATAGTTTACGGCATTTTTTATGCCGACAGTGCAGTATCCTTCACTTCTCTTCCAGAAAATGAGGGGTTCACAACTAATTACACACTCCCTTTCAGCTTCAAATATTTTGTTACAGATTTACATTGTGAGAGAGAGAACACTAACTCACATAGTATGGAGAAAATTACATTTTGTAGACAAACAGGAATAATAATAATTGAAATTTAATGACTATACTACTGACTGGGTTCTAGACTCACAAATCAAGGACACAAATTAAGAAAATATAATTGTAATCTGTAATCAATATCTCGGCGCAAAAAAGGTAAAGAACTAACAAACGCGCGCGAGTCGTGAGCCTATCTACAATTATAAAGGCGAGATTTTTGTCAGCATAAGCTTGAAAGTCCGTCCTTAACTTTGAGCTAATTGGATTGGATCAATGGCCAATAAAATATTCATGATGGAACTATACTTATAAATAGTAGAAATTTGTATAAATACAAATTTCTGTCATGAAACTATATGGTAAGTTTCATTCCTGAGTCTATGCAAGACTGAAAAACTTATATCAAAAAGCATATATTCCCATTTATTTATACTGCATGCATAGTTTTTAAAATGAGGGTTCATTTTCTCTTACCGATATTTTGTAGTCTTGTAGTGCTGGAAAACACTGCGCTATCACAGCAAATAATGATACTGAAATAACGTGTAGATGAATTTTCTGTGACACTGTTAAAATGGTGGAAGTAATGGCCAAATCTTGAAAACTAATAATTAGTCGAATAAAGTCAAAAAGAGTATCTTCACAGAAAAGTTCAACTAAAAATAATGCAATGGTCGTATAAACGGCATTCATATTCCCAATATTATTGTTCTTCTTTTCCACAGACGCAATCAAGCTAGAAAATATCTCTGAACCATTCTTCTTAACAAATAGAATATCGGTACGCGTACAAGGCTCCCGCACCAAATTATCCAATTTTGTGATTCTAAAACAAAAAGTTTAGGGGAAATACAAACATTACTTTTACTTTTATAAACTTTATTACAGTGGATTCGCGAATTAAAGATATTTAAAAACAAAGAAGTAATTTAAAGGTAATAAACACTCACGTTGGCGATGAAAGTTTGTCACGATTTTGATTTCTATCGATGAGCGTATGAAGAATATTTTGAACTAAAAGCCGCAATTCCGCATCGTCATCTTGACACATAGTTAGTAAAGGTTGTAGAAAAGATAATGGAAACGTTGTACTTAAATAGGTCGTATGGTATTTCGAACCAACCTGTAAATTGTTTTAAAAAATGGTTTTATTTACTTAATTTCCGTCAGTAAAAACGAAAATAGCAGGTTTTTTTTCTTCACACTTGAAAGCCATTCTTCAACTAGGTATATAATATATGATGGAATTGAAACAATAAAACAAAACTTACCATAAGAAGTGATTTTAGAAGCATATTTTGAAGCAACCGTTGAGAAGGAGATGTATCCGCTCGGGAAGGAACTTTTTGCATAATGAATTTCATAATTTCTATTTTTTGATAATCTGGAAGGTGTGTTACATATTCACCCAATGCAGCTATAAGTGTTTCTCTATAGGCCTTTTCATCGCCGTCAGCTCCTTCTAATTTCGTCGAAACTTGAAGATGTTGAACTATTGCATTAACAATCTCCAAAACGGATGGACCTTTAAAAATGTTTAAGAAGAATAAACTTAGTTATTACTATCCTACATATGTTTAAGCAGAATGATACAAGAATTACAATTTATAATGAAAGCAAGTCGAACAAAAAAACACAGTTTTAAAACACAACTTACCAACACTTTCACCCGCAGCAATATCGATAATCTTTGCTAATACATCGGCCATACTGGTTCGAACCTTTGCACTTGATTTCAAATTGTGTTCGTCTAGATGATTCATTAATGTTTCAATGACGGCGTAAGAGTATTGAGACTGAAATGATTACAAAAAGTTGATGTTACATTCATGGATTTTGTATAAAAAAAAATACGACTCCCTTTTAATATGTATCATACGTTTATACTTTCAATAACTCAAATGGACTGTACCTGGATGGAAAACATAACAACTCGGAATGTATGAACAGCAAAGTCATTTGGCACCCACAATTCAAACGTATCAAAATGACTAGAAATGGGGAAATAAAATGTCATACAAAAATGTTGCAAGTTATGTTGTACACAGAAATGACATGTGAATAAACTTACTGTAGAACAGGCTTCACAAAACTTCTAACATGTCCAAAGGTAGCTTTGTTAACCAGATCCCGCATGCAGTTTTCAGCTAGTCTAGGAGCTTCCATTTCATCATCATTTTGATTGTCGTTACTCGCATCATTCTCATCTCTGACTAAATTTTGTCTGAAAGAAAAAAAGTCACAAAAATTTATGACCCGAATAAGAATTCAAAAATAATCCATCACTACAAGGAAGATTCTTACCTTCCTTGCTCCATATTAAAAAGTAACGAAGGTATAATTTTTTCCATATGAGAAGAATCCCATATATTTTCAACTAAATCATCCGAAACCGTTTTTCTTACAACACTCTGAAACGTCATCAAACAAAAAATGCACATATTGTACTAAAACTGTTTCATGTTTCCGACATTTTTTTTAAATAGGTACATTACAGAGAATTTTGTGTTTAGACAATTACCCGTAGCCCTCGCGTTCCTGCAGCACGAATTTCGTTACGAAGTATATCATTGCTATAATTATTATGACACATTGAAGCAAATTTACTAACAAAAAAGTCATAACGGCGATGATATGACCTACAGGAATACAGAAAAAATAAAATAAGGTTAGCGTTTCCCCATTGTATCTGATTATATTCCCCATTGACTCTACGTACTTCTTCAAAATGAATTGCAGTAATAAATGAATACATATATTATAAATAATATTCTATCGCACTTACGGAGTATCCTCTTCAATATTAGAAAACTTAACAAACTGTGAATATAATAAACGATCACAAATATATAGAAAGCATATTGCACTGTACGAATTCACATTCATCCTTTTTACATCTATACATATTTCGGTATATAGAGATTTTATTTACCGACTGAGTAGCTAGTATTTGGAGGTTCGGATCAGGAGATTCTAACAAATTCAATAATTCATAATAATTTACAGATATTTGAATTCTATAAAAAAATAGGGAACGTGTCTACGCTTAAAAATTAAAATAGTTGTAATCTTACCTAACAATTTTTGAACCATTCGAAGGAAACTTTCTACAAATAAATTTAATGTCTGAGAATGACAAGCCTGAAGAAGTTGATCCATTGATTCAACCCCAATCACAACAAACCTAGACATAAGAACAATAAAGAAATAAATACATACAAAAATATATTCCAATTACTAAAGTATTATTATATTTATTATATTCAATTTCGTATGACTATAATTGTGAAACAAAACATACTTACCCGTGTTTCTTTCGATAAATGTCCCTACTAACTTTTTGATACAAGTATTCTCCGACCCGATCTAGTTTTTCAGGAGATGAAAGAACATAAAATGTCAACTTTTCCATATTTCCTTTGACCAATCCATCCTGAAATTAATTAATTTTAATTTTGCAACATTATATTCTTGAATTGGAATCATCGTAAACATTATTTATGTTCTTGTAATGTAGTAAGTTGGCAAACCTGAGGATCGCGTGGAAAAACGCTGTCAACTAATCTCTTATATCTGGGAGCACAACAGCCACAGCAACCTGTGAACGTCAGTAAGAGATTAGTACGTAACTTTTGCATCCTCTTTTTAAATATTTACCTCTATCCCATTATTTCAAAATTACTATAAGAAGTTCAGCTATAAATGCTGTATTTTAGTTTCTTTCGTGAGTTACTATACGCTTGACTGAGCTTACTCTGTGAAAAATGCACAAAGTAGAATTTTTTTTACCATTATCGAGATTCTACTATAGTTTACACATGACAATTTTGACTCTAGTATCTAAGTAAATAAAACCTTCGAAAACACAATAATTAATGGAGATAAGATTACAAATGTATCAATGAATTAATTTTGAATACCGATAAGACTCTACTACTCACATCAACTCACATGCCAATGACCATTGGAAAACGATAAATAATGTGGGTTTACTAATGTGTTAACATTACTCATGGTGCTCATGAAAGGAAATGTAACCATTAATCAATTTGTTTTTAAGTGTAAGCCTTACAATCGGGGCTCGTGCATTTAAAGAGGACAGATTCTGCGAGATCCTCTGGGACTTCGAAGCAGCAACAACGCTTGACCAACGAGGCCATTGAGGCCCTACATTCAATCAATCCACATTGACAAAATCGAAAACATTCTCGATTTGTGATAACTTTCTTATTATTATTGTTCCGTATCACTTCTTAAGCCAAAGCATACTTTAAATGAGCCTACTGAAGCTTGAGCTTTGAAATATGATGGATTTTATTTATATATATAATCGAGAATAATTTCGAGGATTTGTAAGCAAAAAAAATATATATAAATAAATAGAATCAAATGTACAAATGTGTGTGTGTAAGTGTGTATGTAACCAAAGTTCTTAATCTTCCTCGCCCATTGGGGCTCAGAAGAAGTGGAACATGCTAACACACTAACACACTATTTGAGTCCTGGAACTCTTATCGAGGAAACCCGAATCATATCATATAGAACTGGAAGCAACAATTTCTTCTTGCGAATGTGCGCATGCATTACCTTTTTAATACAATAAAAATTTATCGACCTCATGCATCGATCTTCATTCTGCCAAACAGATTTTGGCAACTGAAATTTGAGTAATACCAGAGCGGCAAAAATTTTCTAGTTTCTTTTTCTTGAAGATCACATATTATAAGCCGACAATAAAAGGAATGACCACAGGCTTGAGGGAAAATACAATTCCTACTTACATTTTTCTGCATAATCGTTATCACTCTAATGATAATTGCACACACAACTTTGTGAAACAAAATCCATAAACACTATAGACCATATGATTTCACAAATGACCGTAGCATATATTTCACAGCTACCATAACCTCTCCATTTGGTACAATTTTACATGAAATGAAACAAATATTACGACCTATATAATGTAGGTTGTCCTTATACAAGTCCTATATTGTCATGTACATCATAATATAATGTAATTAACTACATCATAACATTCTTACTATATAGTCTAGTAATAATAAGGGTCATATTCATCAAATTGTAGTAAATAATGACAAAAATTATAAAAATGAAATGAATGTTATTACCTGCTTGTACCATTTTTAGTCCAACACTGAGATTTTGATTCAAGCGTGACAAAGTCTGACGAATTTGTGTCGATTGATGTACTGATAGTAAAAGTCTTTTTGATTTTGTTTACATAAACATTACGTCAACAAACAATATGTAAATATATTTGCTTTACTTTATAATCTATATACGTACAAAAATATAAATTATTATGTATATAGCCGAATTTATATTTCGTATATTCGCATAAAAACAGAGATCTTTCACTTTTATATTATATATAAACTTTACACTATACTTGAGCACTTAAACATGTAGACGATGAGACCACGAACACCAAATTGTACATAAATTTAAGATTCAAAGATGTTTAGAAAACTTGACAGACTTCAAACATTGGATGTACACATAACAATCTTGATAGTTTTTTCCGCCTTGGTTTTCCGGTTATAGTTTACTCCTTCGTTTCAAATTCAGCTCTTCCCACATTTCTCCGTATGTATATAGACTAGGAATTAGTAGGAAATCTAGAAAAGCAAATGTAAAACATTGTTATTTTAGAGGATTTACAAGTAGAATAAATAATGCACGTTAATTTTCACAATAACAGATAAAAATTTGAGAAACAATACACACAAAAAAATTACTTGCGAGCAAAAAGAAGTTTGATCATGCTGTAATTTTTCTTGCGACTGACAGTTTGTTTTTAGTTAGTGTGGTACGTACATACAACATTTTGTAGTTGCTGCATGAGGTACTTGCTTTTTGCCTTGCACGCTATACACTAACTTTTCCTTATAAAATATCATGACTACCCTTCCAATATACTTTTGTATATGCAGTGTTTGTTATGTAGTTGTGTACACACCAAATACATATGTACGTTATAAAATACATAATGCTTACATTTTTATTAAAGTTTCAATGCGTGAGATGAAGGTTTCATTGGCAATGAATAATGCACATGATAGACACACAGGGAGCTACATACATAAATACAATCAAGAAGAGAGACGATATAGAATTAAGTGTTGGGGAAAAATTGAGAGAGATTTCACTGGGCCAGTTAATGAAATGATGCAACTCAAACCTGACTATAGGTGAATCAACAACCAACTCTTCCAATCAACTTTCAAACCGTTTCGTTCTAAGCGGCATGCCTGCTGAACGAGTTACATTCGTAAACTACATTCAATATAACAATAATAATATGAATATTATTCTCTCATGCTCTTTCATTCTCTCTCATTTCTCATTCATACTGCTGAATAATAGAAAATGGGAATACATACACAATTTAACTAGGTAACTATTATACTTGTCTAGTATATGTATTTGAAGTTTGCGTTCGCATACGCATAATGTGTACCAATGCCAATAACACTGAACATGCACAGACGAAGGCTACTATGTACATGCACACTTGCACACTATTTTACATATAGGCTGTAATTTACAGCTGACAGTACATACTATGCACACGAATATTTCAAAAAGTACTGTACAATGTACAAATCCTTGAAATATGCTTGAAAATTCTAAAACCCTGACTAGGTACGTACATATACAAAAGCTAAAAACTAAATTATTGTCAGAAATCATCGTTTGATGGGAGGAAATGAACAATATCGTATATGTATATGTGATACAATACCTATATTTATTTACACAATACTCCCATTGACTTGTATTGAAAGGGAGAATATTGATAGCTGTCATCCTCTTTCTAGTAAGTAGGCGTCAATGAGCCCATGTTATACATGGCAGCACTCTACAAAAATATTTACTGTTTTAAACATTTTAATTTAAAATGCGTTTTGAGAATATATGTGCCTTTTGTTGTCATTGACGGAAACTATAAGAGACAGTCTGACAGGAAACTGAAGAACTTCTTGTGCTAGATAATACAAACTCAATTTATAGGTAAATCAGGTAAGTGCGTACAAAAATTTAATTTTTACGTTGACTGGAAAAAAAACTTTGAACATATCTAAATACAAAAAAAAATAATGTATTATAAAAAATATTATATAATACAAGTATATATCTATTTAAATGTAAGGGACTGTTTCATGTGAAACTGCGCATAAATGTTATTATTATTATGGCTTTGAAATGAATATGGCCACGAAATGAAAGGTAAACTCTCTCTATTTAATTTGATATTGCTATATCAGTTATATGTGTGAAATACTTTCAGTGATAGCCTGGATTTTGTGAAATCAAAACAACAATAAATAATAATAATTATTATTATTATCTACAAAAAGGACAATGATACATTAAATAATGGCAAACAAAAAATTTCCTATATACTGTCAAATATTTTATTTTACACCATCCTGAGTCTATACAACTGTATTAAACTCTGGAAGGAGCAGATAGAAACAAACAAATGTCACATAAGTATGAAGTAATGATGTCGATCTTTCTTTCTGTCTACTATGCAAAATTCGAAAGTACACTTTACACCCGCACGACAATCATTGTCGTGTTTTTTTCTAGACTACAAATTCACCAATGGAGGAGCAGAACAAAGGATACGCGTCATCACTTATTAATTAATGAGAGGCAAAGTTGTTGAAGAGTTGCAAATAATTTATAATGTTCACTATATAGGTATATGCCTTATTCTACGGAGATTCTTTCCGCGAATCGGTAACAGTTGTCAGTAGTAAAGTATACTTGAAATAGAAAATGGAATAAATATTTAATAGGAGTGCATGTAAATAAATCAAGTCTTTCAGAACTATAGAAATCTAAAAAAAAAATCTTGACTCTCCTGACACGATGACACACACGTCTTTCGGGTATGACAACACTGCTTTTGGAAATACAATAAAGTTGGATTTATGTTCTTAAATAAGTAATTTGACGCCACATGTTTGTACAAACTATAATATTTTATATTTAACATAATAAACTATTTCCTCTTACAGCTACCTCGTATACAATTGCATGTGCATTGCTTCCCTTTTGACACCTTTTGACTGCAGAATGCAGAATCTATATACATGACGAAGTGACAACTCATCAGATTTCTTGATTACTTTTCTTTTCAGTATTGATAAAGGATGTAACGCTATATGAGAAGTAGTATATAATTTGTAAAAAAAATAGATCCATGTGGCCTAACACTTTCAATTCGAGCGTTTCAAAACACCTTGTTCAAAAAAAAACAAAATTAATACCTGGAAAATTGTAAGTCCCATTAAGTATTGATCAAAAAACTTTCTTTTGCTACCATATATATTAGA
This sequence comes from Gisinianus flammeolus, assembly GCA_034699125.1. Classification (NCBI taxonomy): domain Eukaryota; kingdom Metazoa; phylum Arthropoda; class Collembola; order Symphypleona; family Katiannidae; genus Gisinianus; species Gisinianus flammeolus. The sequence goes on from JAIUND010005069.1 coordinate 8,619, forward strand.
CAGAAAGTCCCACAATTAGAAATATTGAAATATAATACGGAATTACAACAGAAAACGGAACTATAAATATCCTTTGCAGCTCACAATTGACACTCGCACTACCAAATTGAATTACACATAATAATATAATAACCGATCGAGCGATGTTTAAATACTTTAAATAGCAGTTAGTGGGTGCTAATAGTAAACTCGAGTTTAAACGTAAACACAATACAAACCACAATATATAGATAAAGCATAAAAGTTTGTAATGACTATATAATTCAATGTAAACTTCAACTTGTCAATATTTATGTATGTGACTGCCTATACACACGTACGGTATTATTATAAACATTTGAAAAAGTACTTAAAATTAAAACTTACCTATATGTATTTAAGAACATGACTGCATGTGTATATATACGACACCAACAAAAGGAAACAAAATTGCAAGTTCAACTATGTCAAGTTAAAAAATTCTTCAAATTCCTCATTTTGAATATATAATTAGTACAAATTAGTTATGAATGTAATTTATAATTATTATAGCCAGGCTTTAAGTTTAATTATTTTTACCGTACTGCACGTTCTTTTTTTCTTGTGAAAATTTGATGAGTTTGTTTGCCATTGAAAAGGCAAATTTCTCCTTGTTTTAACGACCGACTCACCGAATGTTGTCTTCAATTTATTGTTGGACAAAAGTGCACCAATCAAATCTTCCCTATACTAGTTTGACTACAATTACATCTTCTTGATAAATTTTTAATTGAAACATTTTAGTTGACTCTCTCTGATTGTACTCAAAAGTACATGCATGAATATTATAATGGCTGAAGTAGATGGATCACAAATATCCCTTCTAGCTCCGTGCAGAGGCGCAGTCATGAAATTGGGTAAGCTATATAATAACCATGCAAATCAAATTGTCGTCTTTGATGTAAAAAAAACCATGTTTTTGAACATAATGTTGGCTATAGTTTCTTTGTCCACATCATCCATTCTCTAATTCATTGTGTTTCTATAATATTATAGTATAAAATTTATACTACATACTATAAATATGTAAATCCAATTTTGACAAATGTTGCGGTCTAAATTTGACTGAAAGCCCCAATACTCTATACATTACACTCCGTGTACACGAGAAGCTACTCGGAGTAGGTATAAATAATAATAATAATATGTATAATTGTGGTGTGTGAGTGAACAGAGGAACTGCAGAAAAAACACCACAAATACTACACTGAAATTTCGCATGAAATTCGATTGGAAGACAGTAACGTCGGCCTGCGTGGACGGGCAAGACGTCTCAGTATCATCTGGCCTCGGAATTTTGGTGACAATTTTAAGGTGGAAGTTAAAATACCCAGCCACACCAAGCTGGAACCACTCAACCATCGATTACACCAAATAACTATCACATCTGCTTTGGGACCCAATTCTTTCACTGTGAGTAAACTATATATATCGTCTGTTAAGTTCACAAACGAACTATAACGATTTTCCTTAATTTGCGGAAATGCTACTACTGCTTCCGTCTTTGTGGGTAAAATTCTGAAAAAATTCAGGGTGACAGAAAAGGTCATGGCAGACAATAATGTCACAGGACCCAAAGCTCCATCTTGAGCCGTTTGACCTTT
>JAIUND010005070.1:0-10235 GCA_034699125.1 Gisinianus flammeolus
TGGAAAGTGAATAATGAGATTGCCGGGTACATTAAGACGGGGAGGAATTTGGCGGTGGTGACGGTGAGGAATGCGGGGCATGCCCTCCCCCATGATAAACCCCTCTGGGCGTTCACCCTCCTCAATGAATTCACCAGCGGATTCCTATTCGATGAAGATGTGGATGATGATCAAAGTCATCGAGTCGGCGGCGGGCAACCAAGTGACACGGACAGTCATGGTGACAGCGAGCATGACACCAATTAACTATGTATCACTCTTGCAAATCCCAACTTGCATTGCCAAATTGCCAAATACCACATTCATTTCATCATTAATTGTAATGGCTCAAGTAGATAACTAAATGACGTGAATAGGTAAATATTAAATACAAAATATATACATTGAAAATAGATAAAGATATATATACTTATATATATATTATTTATTTAATATTTAATATAATTTAATTATTTGTAAATTAATTAAGGGAAAAACAACATACGTGAACATTTAAATATTGTATAGAAATCCATGGCCTTAATAGGTATAGTTTTTAATTCAGTATTGTAATTTTATAATAATTAATTTATTATTAACATATTATTATTGTAAATTAGTAAATAATTAAAATAATACAAAACTATTCAACTTCCATGTGTGACTCTCCATTTGTACTCCGTCCTTCATCCTCTGCTATATAATTTACACAATCAAATTCAATCGTTAGATGTAAATATATCGATAAGCCTTTTGTACGTACATATTGTACATACATTTATGGATTTATGTATAAAGAAATACGAGTAACTGCTTAGATATATTGATATATATATATATATCTAAGTATTTACTTAGATACAGTCATGTATTGTCAAGTATTATGTATACAAACCTGGAGGAGCGTCGAGTTCTTCTTTGGGAGGAGACGACTCGGTGGTGGGGAGTTGTCCGGATCTTAAAATTGAATTTAATCTTTCAATTTCTTCAAGAGAATTGGCATTAGCAATAGCAGCTTTGATCAAACGAAGTTCCTCCGGTTGCTTTTGGAAAACTGAGAGTGAGAAAAAATAATAATACGAGATATTATTACTGTATTTATTAAATTACTCATGTTTTTTATCACGACTCGAAAATAAAAAACCTTAAAAACCACATGAAATATTATAATTAATATAATTTATGAGTATTAAATATGTATTGCATTTCCGGATGCATAGAAAAGATATTATAATATGATTTCACATTGGAATAATGCATACATTTCACAATTTAACATGTGCAATATTATATATCGAAATATATCGATGTGGGAATTGGAATTACCAGTTTTACGAGGTGAAATTTCTTCATTGCCCAAATTTTCGAGTTCCTCATTAAGTTTACTTGCTTCCGCAGCCACAGTCTTCCGTATTTGCTTCCCGACTTTACTCTTAAATAGAGTTGAGGCTTGATCTCTTTCCTTCATAATACAAAATAAGTACAAAATAAATACAAATATTCAAATATATTTGATATATTTGATTATATATATAGAAAATTTATATATATAATATATAATAAAAGTACATTTACATTCATTTTGAATTGTGTGTACAGTACAAAAATTATTATTATAAATAAATTATAGTACGATGTAAAAGCCATTCATTCATTTGTATTTGTATTGTGTGAACTTACAGCTTGTTTAATCTTTCGGAAATCGAGGAGACGGAGTGTAGGTAATTTAAAAATAGTATATAGTCTGAAGTGTTCTTTTGTCGAGACGGGATTGTAGAGAAGACTGAGGGATGTGAGCTTCTGAAATCCAGTTAACGAATCGATGTCAGACAACTCAGAGATCATGTTGTTTGTTAATATGAGTGATTCTAAATTCGGGATTGTCTCCGAACTGGCTGGATTTATCCGTCTAAATTCAAAATAACGTCATTTTAATTACATATCACATATACCAAATGTGTGTACACAATAAACTCGTCATTTAGAATGTATATAATATGAGGAAATACATAGAATAGGATGCATAAGACCATAACTGGACTAGGTGACCAATTTAAAGGACAAGGTACAAGGTGACAGTGACAGGAGAACGAGAAAGAGAATATAAGTACTTATATACATACCTAGTAATAAAATGTATATAAATTTTAAATTTGTAAAAGGAATCTACTACATGACAGAAAAGTGCATAAAACATAAAACATAGTTGAATGAGATGCTGGTTAAATATAAGATGACAATGACGTACACAATACGATTGTTGCTCAAGAATAGACACTTAAGTCGGGGTAGAAGAGGAAAATTATCCAATTTACGAATGTCATTGTCAGTGAAGTCAATCGTGTCAAATTGATTCAGAGTTGCTCCCAAATTCTCTACCATCGGTATTTTATAACCTATATCATAACAATTCCACATTAGTTTTTACTAATACATAATATTCCGACAATTGACTATATTATGAAGGAATGTAACAATTATGATTAAATGATTTATGATTTTGAAGATATTGTACCTCTCAAATCCAATTCTCTATCTCGTACAGGATTGATATGTTGTAGGGAATTTTGTATTAGTTCCGACGTTAGTTTGACCATGATTAGTTTAGTTTATACTAATTTATTATCTGTTTGGATGTGAAATCAGGATTAACAAGGGTAAATAATAACAATAATAATATAGTAATAAATAGTTAATTAAATATTAAAATACGATATCCGAATCAGAGAAAGTCAAAAGAATTTCAGATTTTGGATGCTGTTGGGTTCCGGCGGTTTCGTTTGTAGCTTGGCGCCAATTCTTTGCTGAGCTGGGGAACTTGTCCCTCGCTAAATGTCGCCCGCATCCACTTTTTTATTATGTATTTAAATATTTAATAATTCATATTAAATAAATGACTTGATGTTTTTGTTATCTATCGCATATTTATCTATCGCATGTTTTGAATTGAATTACATTCGTCTTGTTGTTCATTGTGGATTGGGAATTTGGGGTCGCTTGAGATGGGGAGGAATTAAAATGACAAGTCATTTCTCCTTGTTGTCTTTGTTGTCTTTGTTGTTTTTGCTGTTGTTGTTGTTGTTGTCGTCGTCGTCGGTTGTCGGAGTCGTCTTGAACTTGAGCCAATCCAAATGCCACAATTTCCATATTGAAAGGGCAAAAGATTTGTGAAACTGAAGCAAGTCAAACGTTGACTGTCAAAGGTCGAATGTAACCGAATTTCCCACTTTTGCTCTGCATAATAATTAATTAAACCACAAGGAATGAATAAATAAATGATGGATTTCTAATCTCAAGACTCTTAACGTTAATAAAAATGGGAGGAGTCGGCGGCAGTACTGTCAGTACCGCGTTTGTGTTTGTCGGTGTTTGTGACGGTGACGAAACTTGAGGTCAGTACCGTACTGACCTCAAGTTTCGTCACCGTCAACAATGTCCAGGATTTCCCCTCCGCTTTTATTCCGAGCCCTGATTCTGATTGTCAGCAGTGAATTCAATATACAGGCATTCTGATTACAAATTACATACAATTATTATACTTAATCAAATGTAAAATGATGTGGTTTTCCAACATTGTGGTTTTTCACCTCGTAATAGAAATGACAGATGATGCAGAATATAGATGACAAGGCGAGAATGAGAATCGATAAACTCATTTTCAGAATGAAGGGAATCAAACACACAGTTTCTTGTGCTATATCGTTGTTGTAAATGTCAAAGTCTTAATAAATGACCATTTGACAGGTTTTTTTCTTTGTCAGCTGCATATTTATTTACATAATATATTATTATGAGGAACCAAAAATACATTTTTAATCCATGAAAGGGGATTTTCCAGGTATAGTCTCCAATATTGTTATTTTCCTGCAAGGCAAAAGAGCCGCTTTAATCCCCATTATTGTTATTTAAAGGCAATTTAAAGCTCAATTAAAAATGTAGAATTAATAAACATGGAGTTTATGCAAATAATGAGAAATCGAGTCAATGAAAACGACCACGTGATTTTTAATTTGCCGCGCGATCTCTTCAAAACCGAAAATACGGAAGCAAAGCGAAAAAAGCGAAAAGTTGGAAAGCCAAAGAAAAAAAGTGACCGAAATAATATTATCTTTTTCCAATTTATGATTTAAATTGTGGACGGTGAGGAATATTGACATCAACAGAATTACAACAGCAGAGAATTGGGAGAAATGTCGTCGGAATTAAATGGACAGTCGTCGATACAGCGAATTGAATTGAAGACTTACGCCCAACTTGGAAGCCCAGGAAAACTTTATGTGACGCCGGGTAAGAAAACACAAAATACGTTGTCGGTTGTCGGGAAATTATTAAGAGGATTAAATATTATTGCATGTGGTGTACATATGATGTCATTTATAATATATGCCTGTATAATACAATATGCATTCAAAAGATTATACCCTGTAAATATTTATTTACTTATTATGATATAGGATCTTTTCCCAAAGCGGATTATCGGAAATGGATCGGTCACAAGATTCCAGTTTATGGAATCTCTTGTGATTCCACCTTTGATGTGTGTGTCCAGTTGAGTGGGGAAGAGACCAATTTAGTTCTTGATAAAGTGACCGAGTACATTGACTCACTTAAGGTATTTACATACGATACGATATACGATACTAACTCCTAATTATACATACCTGCTATATATATCCTCGTTGATACCTATGGATCAATATCGTAATTAAATGAGTGTAAGTAATACTTACTCAGTACTTATGTACCTATTTAAATTTCAATTTGAACCATTTCTCTTTTCTTTATACATGTATGTACATCCGCAGGGTGTTAGGAGGGGGCCAACAAAACTGAAAATTGGAAGTCCAGTGTTGGCTCGCTTTCCAGAAGACAATTCTTGGTATCGAGCTCGAATTATTGCCACAAGTGCGAGTTCCAAAATCAAAGTATTTTTCGTTGACTATGGAAGTACAGAAATTCTGTCCATTGATGATGTAAGTCATTATTTATCAGTTGAATCATCATGAATGAAATTGATAACATCAAATTAATAATTATTATATATTAAATATTATATCCATCTCCACATGCATTGTATGCTTGGGTAATATTTTAATTTTATAAATATTATTATATATGATATTTATGATTAGCTCATTATCATTAGCATTAGCGATAGTCTATAGTTAAGGGAGACGAAGATGGACATAATTATAATTATTTGTACATGATTTTTTTTTGCTTGTATACATAGTTAATGGACTGTCCACATCACTTGATTGACTATGTGGAAGGTGTAACTGAGTGTGCTCTGACTGGATTTAGTGGGGATGAGTCGGCGGATGAACTGAGTCTAATTCAAACTGCAATTAACGGACAAGATTTGATTGCTCAAATTAGTTGCTTAGACTATGAAATTAAAGGAAGAACTCGGTAAATACAATATCATTTATCTCATTAAATCTATCATTACCTATTGTAATATTTATTATTAAATATTAATTATTATTTACAATTGATATTCAAAATTTTGATTTTGTATTAGTAAAAATTGAAGAATGTGCTATTTTCGATACAAATATCCATATATAGTTATTAGTTATGTATATATACGTATGATTATATGATTGTAGATTACGCCTAACTGTTCTGGACGGAGATGGTACTCCACTAGTTAAATTTATCAAAAGTTCCATGGTCGAGAAAGGATTGCCAGTGACTGTCGAAGACAAACCAAAAACCCCTCAAAAGATTGCTGCACCAGTATATGGAGGTAAATAATTATAATGTCAAATGGAGAAAGTTATTATAAATTATTATTATTATTCTTATTGCAGCAAAACTTCAACAATTAACTCATACTTTTTACATGTATGTACAAAATAATGATAGTCGTATTGCTAAATGTAAGTATGTTTCTATTTTCTACAGATGTAACCGATGGTACAATTACAATGCCCAGAATGACTAAAATAAAAGTCCCTGAATCTGAGCCTGTGAAGGTGCCGATTTCTCCGAGCCCAATCTCTGAATCCTCTGAATCCCAAGTTGTTCCTGCTCCGGCGACTGAAACTATCGAAAGAGTTCCAACTTATTCAACTGTGAAAGTAGCTCGTCCTCAATCCAAGGCTGAATATGAAGCCAAATTGGTTGAGAAAGAAAAGGAATTGTCAGCAATCCAGTGTCGTTTAACGGAGAGGGACAACTCAATCGCAAATCTCACACTTGTTATGGGAGGACTCATGAAGTCGTATCAGTCTGAAGCTCAGGAACTGCGACAGGTTATTCGCGACCAAGAAAAAGAAATTACCCGTCTCACAGCACTCACTAACAACAGGAAATAACAGGTACATATATGTATTATGTATGCGTATCCATTTTCCATCGTAGACATATATAGGTAGACAATATACTAAAATAATTTATGTTTTTGTATTAATCTAACTGAATAGTGTTATTATCTCTGTCTCATTCCCATAAAAGTATCGAACTTGTTTCGTAGAATTATAATAATAAATAATATTCTAATGCAATGATTATAATCTTTACTTTATAATGTAATACAAACAATATTGTGTTCATGATGTGTTTTCCATTTCCATGTTTTGATTTGCCATTACAAAACAAACTACACCATTAAACCAGCTAATTTTTTCCTTTGTCGAGAGAATCCAGGTTAATTTAATAGTGTGTGCGTACTTGAACTCTTTTTTGTGTCATTTAAATCACCTTTATTGTCTATGTAGGTATTTACCTATGTGAAATCATAATATATTGATGATGAATGATGAATTGTTTCTTCAAACGAGAGTATTTCCATTTATTTCTCCATGTGGTTGTAAAATCGTGAGCCTTATAATTGAGTAACTCAATTTGAGTTAATATATAATATGACGACTGTGAAGTATTTGTAATCAAATATATCTCTCATTACTAGATATCTGTATGTGAGCCACATATACTTAAGTAAAGACTCGCTGTAATTACGAATTATGAATATTATTATTGTTATTATCTTTCATTATGTAGAATCTATATCTTTCATTATTAAAATATGATTAGTAATTATTAATTACATTCTATAGGTATTTCTGATTCTTGATTCAATCAAGTTGATTGACATTTATATTTGCCTCATATTGAAGTCCATAAATAAATAAATAATTAAAGTAAATAATATTACAGAATAAAAATATACCGTCCTGTCAAAAATATTGAATATGATCTGAATACAGTTGTCTATAGTTCAGATGATTTATTTGCTCGGAATCATATCAAGTTCATCCGATGGCATTTAATTCCCGAAGTCACATGAAACATTATTATTATTATTATTATTATCATGATTAAAACCGTTCAGCGCTCAAATTGACACTGACCTTCGGCTTCCGCCTTCATTTGGATTTTTTGGATTGTGTTTCTTCCCGCAGCTCAGCTATAATTATTTAATGATCCATGCCGACATCATGTAGAATTGTCGAGGTCTATTAATTCGGTATTGCATTGTGTGTTTATTATGAGGAGATGAAAAAGAAGCAGGCGGTCGGTCATAAAACAAAGCTAAAACCCCAACTAAATTGTGCTTTTCCTCATTTCCTCTTAATTTCCGGATTTTATCCTTGTCCACAGAGGACTTTGTGGGTGATGGTTTTTCGATTTCGATTCGGATGCAATTTCCATGTCGCTCTGCATTTCCAATTCAATTAAAATTGAAACCATCCAGAAAATCCAAAAATGGTTGACAGGGAGTGGAAATTCATAATGCAAGATTTTTAGGAGCAATGAAAGCTGGAGATTTGAAGGGTTTCAAGGAAATGGGAAATCTACCCGGTCCTTTTCATAGCTGACCTAAGAGCTTTGTTGCATTGGATTTTTAACATAATGCGAATCATGCTGTGAAAGTGAATGTGAAGTTGTGAAGCGACAAGCGAGAGCGAGCGGACAAGGAATTAACATGGAGCGCTAATAGGCAACAATGTATTTCCCGTTCGTATATAAATCTCTCCACTGTGCCACCATTTCCCAACGGATTTCACCCATTTTTTGCAAGTCATAGGTAAATCAACTGTGCAAAACACAACCATGTGGAAAAATCCTCGAATTTGTTAACATTTCACCATTTGCGTAATGTTAATTCAACCAGTCAATTTTCAGCTGCTGACAAGTTCCCAACTGCAACTGCCAATTGGCAAGCAAATTGTGACACATTTATGGACATTTGATCTGAACGTAACTTTGTTGACTTGAAAAATGTATACTTCTGGTGATGGTGAACTAACGCAAATATCTTTCGTCTAAGCAGGTCACGAGAGGTCATCGAAGGGAAATGAGAAAACGCATGGTTTCTGAACCAAATATGTAAACCTGTTTCAATTTGATGGTGATCGGATGACTCATTTGACGCAGAATTTGATGCTTGAAGTCGGACTGCGCAGTGTCTAGAGCCTGAAATTGAGCGGCAATTTGGGCAGTTATTGTCAGTTTCGTACATAAAAATCACGGAGTTCCATTGTCACAATTGTGCGTGTCGGGATTTGGTAATCCCGTTCAGTTGGCTCTGGAAGTTCTTTTAGAAACTTGAGAAAAAGTAACTTTTAAAAAACTCAACTCATTTTGGCCATTTTTGGTCACCGAGTTTTGACCTCTGCTGACCTTCAGAATTTAAGATGACCATCTGCTTGAAAAATTAGGCATGCAAATAACTAATCGTTATTATGTAACAATATGTGTAAATGCATAATCAAATCCACTATTGTTAATTTTATGTGGAATCAAAAAAGACCTCATTGCAAAAGCTCGATGGATCGATCATCAGTGCTGAGGAATTCAAATGGATATGTATTCAAATTTATCCGGATTTTCAATGCAGTACACAAATTCATTATTATTATTATACATATTTCCTTTTTATTTTCATTTTATTAGGATTGTTCAACAAAATTTCAAAATTCTACGTTTTTATTTATGATTTCAAAATTCAAATATGAGCTTCCCGCATTTAATTAAAGTGATTGGGAAAGGGAAAGGGGAGGAGTGGGATGGACATGAGCATTCGTATTGATTTCATTACAGATTTGAAGGAAAGTGACAGCCAGAAGACCGAAATCGTCCAAGTCATTATAAATCTGAGCCGAGATCCGCACCCACCATTTCCCCCCATGGAAATACGGGGACGCATAGACATTGAAACGGTAGAGGAGCGTGTCAATCCAAAAGTCCGACGTCAACTTCTCATCGTTCACATTAATGATGGGGAGTCGGACGTCCACCAAATTCCCCATTTGATCTTCCTCTTGAAGGATTTCCGTCCCAAAGAGCGCTGCCAAATAAGCCCCGCCCTCCCTCGCCAACCCATGTGTATAATTCCGAATCACTTCCTCCCCACCCACAGAGCGCCGGAACTCCAAGGCCGCCGTCACCGTCATGTACGAACTGTAGTCCATCGTCCCTATTTACATTGAGAACAAAAAAGTGTCAAAGGACCGGGAGACAGTCTCCTTAATAATTACTCTCCGCTCGGAAATGATTGAATTGTTTTTTTTTTTCATTGCATAAACATTTATAGCAGTATCAAGTTAATTGTCACTCAATGAAAAAAAGAAACAATTCAATCATTTCCGAACGGAGAGTATATTGTAAAAGAATAACAATTGGAATAATAATAAAGGACATGGCAGGCATTGAATAGGAAAATCCCTTCCGGTGGGATTCGGTCCAGATTTGGCAGAGAGGTAGTCCAAGTGGTCAGGAACAATGTTTCCATTACCACTTTCCGAGTTATTGCCTGTGGTGACCACCACGGGTCATCAAAGGTCAAAAATTGGAGTTTGGCCGATTCGGTCGATATTAGGCTCATTCGACGCGGAATCATGAGCTGAACAATAGTTACCACGGGGTCAACTTGATATCGTTGACCATTTGACCTCCAGAGGTCAAAACGTAAACCATTAGGTAAACTTGAGATGACGAGTAAAAATGGACCAAAACATAACCAAAAAACCAGAAAAAAAATCCTTATCAACTTTCCGAAGAGACCTTGTCAAAATCTTTAACCGTTTGACCTCCACATGTCACGAAAGTGCCCAAAAGGTCAAGTATCAAAGTTATTCAAATTTTTTCGCAAAATAGCCAAACATACTCAGAATTACATGCTGATCAACGTTTGTTAAGCGACTTGACCAACTTCGAATCTTAAACCGTTTGACCAACTTCGTATCTTCAACCGTTTGACCTCTAAAAGTCAAACATCGGTTAAGTGTGGTCCAAATTCAAAATTG
>JAIUND010005071.1:0-10225 GCA_034699125.1 Gisinianus flammeolus
CCTTCAGCCGCTCACTCTGTATGAAAATTTGTGTGGCTCATTTTTGCCCCGTTGAGTGGCTCAGTTTTGCCCCACCACCAAAAGGGATACCCCCAGAATTTAAAAAACTCCTGTAATTAACTAATTAACCATGAAATCCTACCATTTAATGTGATGGATACGAAGTAAATTTCATGTGGATTTATGGAAAAGTGAAATTATGTATATGCATTTAATAGTGACACTACAAATTGAATTATCCTGATGGCTTCCAAAAGCTCTTTGACTTACTTTGGAATCCGATTTAGACGACTTCTCTTTTAAAGCTTTTAATTAATTTTTGGGTGGACCAAAATTACAATTTGAGTCACTACACTAATCCTTGTCATCAGACGAACAAATTATAGTGAAAAATTTCACATTTGACACCGTAATTTAAAACACAGGTCGATTTTTTGGAGTGGCTCACTTTTGCCCCGGGCTCATTTTTGCCCCACGTTCCTCTAGTTATATGCATATAGAAGTGAATACAAAAACCAGTCGAAGACGTGGAACTAGAAGCCGAGATATTTGACTTTTCCTTTTTGGCCTTTTTGGCGCCACGGCGTTTCTTATGATTCTGTAATTCGAAAAATCACAAGAAACAAATCATCATATATTTTGTTTGAATTTAAATAAACTTTGTAAATTAATTAAAAATATTTGCAATTTTTTTACAAATTTCTAACTGTTTGCATAAAATAGCCCACGTTTTTCTACACACTACTTTTACAAAAAAGTGAAAATACGTCTTCGACTGGTTTTCCCGTGCACAACTCCATATATATGTCTATATATTGTCGACGTCCTTGCTGGAATTCTCTGGCGGTCTCACTTTGACTTTATAGAGGACATTTTGGGATTTAATTGGCGATTTTAACGGAGCTGCAATTAAACTCGTATTTAGTGGAAAATCAACTTTAGTTGTGGATTTTGATACGACCGTCAATTACAGGGGTAAGTAATTAATCATTCATTATTCACTTGTTCTTCAATTGTTGTGTTGTGTGCGTATAACTTTGTGCATTAAATTGCCGTCTTTTTTACATTCCAAAATATATATATACCCACATTTACATTCCATTTCATGAGTTGATTTGATTGTACAGATGCGAATGAATTTCATTTAATTAAATGGGCAAATTCGAGTGCTTACTATGTGTATATATACTAGTTGAGTATGTATATTTTTCGTTTGACATTTGCTAATTTTGCATATATATATGATATAGGAGACAGAAATGTATAGATACGCGAAGGAGAAAACCCCAAGTCAAAAATTGGTTATTGGTATGGAGAGTAAGGGGGACGTGACCTTTTGTGTGGGTGACTCAGCTGGCGGTCAACAGGAAGAGATCAAAGCCATTTCAGTCGTTCTCGGGTTGCTGTCACCAGTTTTCGCAAAAATGTTTGATGGGAATTGGAAACGAGAGAAAAAGATAAATCTGCCTGATATCACACCCAAAGTATTTCGTCACTTTCTACAGGTGGGTGTGACTATTCACAATAGTAATATCAATGTTTTTGTCGTAATTATTTAAATATACTTGTTTACATCAACAACGTCTGTCAGTAATGTAAAATACTAAATCAGATTGTCAGTATAAATCTGTGGTATAGGTATTTAAAACCTTTACTTATGTTATTGATATGATTTGAGTTTTATATGTATGCACATATATATAGCTGTTGCTGGTGGATGATTTAAAGACGACACTTCTGAATGATCTTGAATTGTCCATGGAAGAAATTTTGCAGTTGTTGTACGTGGCCAAGAAATATGATGTGCCAGGGATTGAGTCCGTGTGCAAGGAATTTGTCGAAGAAAACACGACAGTTGGAAATTGTGTTTTCATTCTTGAAAGTCTCAAAACCCTCAACGAGGATCAACTCGAAGCTGACACTTTGAATTTCATTTTAAGGTAATTTTAATTACCTGACTGATTAATCATTGTATGTGTTGAATATGTAAATTACAGAATGAAATGTGTTGACTTTAATATATATGGGGGGAAACCGCAAGAAAATGGGCAATGTACGTATACCTTGTTTTAGAGTTATAGCGCCTTGAATATTCTGGGTTGTTTGGCGCATAAATACGTTTCTCAATGACTGTAATTTAATTTAAATTACACAAATCATCGGTTTACTTTAATTTAGAATTTTTGGAGAAGTTCAACGACAATGTTAAATTATACTTTTGGTCAGTAAAAATGGTTTAAACTTGTCCTAAAATATTCTCCATGTTCTGTTTTGTCCATAAATATGCAAAAATGTGTTTTACGTACATTGTCCCTATTCTGGCGGAGAACCTCATATATCACATATGGTTTTATTTTCTTGAGAATCCATTATTTTTAATTCGGATTTATATGATTTGGTTGATTGTATGTATATATAATTACTTAATTGTAATACGTTGTTTTTTTATATGTTTATTGTATTTTTAAAAACAGAAACTTCTGGGCTTTGATGCAGCAAGAAACATTTATGAAACTAACCCCGAGAAATTTGGCTAAGGCCGTGAAGAGCGACGAACTGAATGCTGATGAACTGTCTGTATTTCAATGGGTCTGCAGGTATTTAAACTATATAATCAGCTCATTGTTTATAAATATACTTTTACTTATTAATACACCCAAACCCATGGACTTTGTGCAATCAAAATATATGTCTTTTTGCTTTTTCGAATAAGGTGGGCCGAGTTCCACTGTGCTGAGAAAAACCTAGAGGTTTCTGTGAAGACGATTCGAGAGGAATTGGGCGAGATTTTGTTTCTGGTACGATTTCCATTGATTCCAGCTCGGGATTTCTCCATGACGGTTTTCCCCACAAACATTTTGTCCAAAGATGAAATCATCGCGGTGTTTCGTTATCATTCTCACGATGGGTATATATTATTATTATATATAAAAACAAAACTTTTAAAAAAAGGGAATGACACGCTATATAAACTTGACCTTTTCCCTGTAAAACATTTTTCATTTTCTTGTTGTTCTTTTTCAGGAACTCAACGGACATTCCCAATTTCCCCTTTAATGATCAAAAGAGGTTACCAAGTGAATCATTGGCATTCCTCAAAGGATTCAGCGATTCTCCGTTCACTTGTGCCGTCAATGGATATGGAAAGTCGTAAGCACAAAACGACTCCAAAAATTTTGTGAACGAGAGGAAAACTGTTGTGTTCTATATATATAAATCAAAGTCGTTTTTTTTGGATGTTACAGGATGAAGGCAGACAGGAATATTGTGATTCATTGTTTGGGATTTTTGGGACCAGTAGCAGGAGATTCCGAGTACATAGTGGGGCTTCGATTTCGTAGTGGACCATATTGGGCGGCCTGGTCAACTAAAACAATTTTTGCAAGAGAAAAATCAATTTTCTACTACAATTTGGATAATCCACTCTTCAAGAACTGTAGAGAACCTATTTACTTTGAGTATAAAATTACAGTAAGCCGTAAAATAATAATAATGCTTCAACGTTGTTTGTTTTTAGTAAAACCTTAAAGGTTTAACCTTTTAACCAATATATTGACAAATACATTTTTGATGATATAGGGAGCAAAGATGCAAAGTCCAATTGGGGAAGTTCGAGGTCAAGGAATTAAACATGATGGCGTCAGTTTCATTATTGATCCTTGCAGCGAATTGGGACCATTAGCCGAGATGCAATATGAGATCATCAATTGAGGGAAGAATTCCCAACGGCTGCAGTTGAATTTTTTCTTCAATGTGTCCCTATATTGTATTTTTTCGTCTGAATATATACAAACAAGTTTTCATTTTTCCACTTTAATTTGTTCGAAAAACATTTGGACAAAAATTTACAAAACTTTGTGAGTCACAATGAATTTACATGGAGTTATATATATATATATACTATCTATTCGGATTCAAAAGATATCTCCATTTTCTTCGGGGCAAATTGAGAATACACACTCGTTTATGGCATAATTGAGTAAAACTTCACTCGATGACCCGAAATGCAGATATCTTTTGAATCCGAATAGAGAGTATGTACTCAGCTTTTGGAATGGAAGCAATATGTGTACTCTTTTACAATAATAATTACAATTTTTCTGAATAAATAAATAAATAAATTGATTAATGAAAATGAGGATTCTCAACGGAAAATATATCGAAGCTTTTGCCCAATTTTCATATTGCAATTATGCATCAGAGCTCGAATCAGGCTGAGAGAGACTTAAATAATGCTAAATCTATAGGTATTACTCATTTATTCATGTGAAACACAAGAATTTTTTGTCGCAGGAAATTTGTTTTTGCATGGGGAAAAATGTCAACTCCTATCTAAAAATTGACCACGCCCCCAAACGACCGAACATGTTCATACATGTCGAGTTTTGAAATAAATATTCTTATTTATATTTCTATAGTGAGCGAGTAAAAAAATCGTTATACATGTCATGTACTACATATCATCGGCTAAGTTCCATCACCCTGGATTATCATTTGGCCCCGGAAGGCACATACTGCACGTTAGCATATATGAACGCCCACGCAAATCCGCCTTCTCGGGCCAAATGATAATCCAGGGTTATGTGGAACTTAGCCGACGATATGTGAGTTACAGATTGTCAGAACTGATAAGAGAATGGCGTCACATAGCATGCGCGAACACGTGACTGACCACATTCCACAATCCAATTTTCTTTCTTTTTTTTTTTTTTGCATCCTAATATTTTTTTGAAGTTTTGTCGCGGATGACTTTGGAACTAAGCGAGTCCCGCGCTTTTGAGGTCCGCACATCGCTGGAATTCCCATGTTCGTGTCGTCGATGTGGATGTGGTTTTGCACTGGAACCATCCACATTCTAGTTGGGGGAGGGGCGCCGTTTTGATGGGTGGGGAGACGGACAATTGAGGGCTGGACGAGGCCTCCGTGAACTGCTATCGTTGATTGCAGATGGTGCGAGTCATTTTGGAGGAAAGAGAAAAAATCATAGTCGGACTGGCCGGCCATGGCCGGAGGGGGCCCACGGGGCGACTAATGCTAAATTTGTCAAGTGGGGCCCCGTTTAGCATGTACGTACATGCAAATCCATGAAGGGCCCATGGGGCGATCGCCCAGTAGCTCTTATGGCCAGTCCGACTATGAGAAAAATCCTGCCCCCATCCAACCGGCAATAATAATAATAAAATGCAGGTGCAGACCCATAGCCCTCTTACGAGGAGCCCTTGAGCAAACTTCATTACACGTTCTGAGTTGCCGAGAGTTTGTTTGAGAGTGCGGGAATATTCAAATTGTGTGTCTCAAAAATGAGACGGATGGCACTGGTGAATTTGTCATTTTGTCTTTGATTTGATGTGGTCTGTGCAACATGCAGTAAAACATATATAAAATTGTCTCCATTGTCTTTCAAATCTTTCCTTTATTTCATGCAATTTTATGTGGTGTTCAAAAAGAATAACATTTAATATTTAGTGCGGACATTTGGAAGTTTTGAATTTTATTGCTGAGTCATTTTCCACATCGCCAATAATGACAAAGAAGGAATAAATTCCATTACATCGTCTGTTCGACGATAACTCTCGAACCGATTGAGATTTTCGGGGTCTTTTTTATTGGCATTGTATTACTTTTAATTCGGGTGAGTTCGGAGATGGACATAATAAGAATACCCGTTTCGGTTTTAACCGGACTTTTTCGGGGTTTTTGATCTGTTTTAATAGTATTTTTCGTTTTTAAGAAATTCTAGGGTAAAAAGTCATGACGAATCCGAATCCAAAGACAAACTTTAAGAAATCCGAGTTGAAAACTCCGAATCCGGTGTTGTTTCGGAGTTTTTGACCTGTTTTCAAACTGTTTTTGGTTTCTACCGATTATGGTGTACAAAATCGTGAGGAATCCGAGTTCTAGACCCCGAATTCGCCGTTTTACCCTGTATTTGGAGGAATGTAACGAAAATCTCAAGCTACATATGCCTGAATTTCTCCGGCCATTCCTGTGCAGATTGAACTGTGCATTTACTTAAAAGAAACTCCTTCCACACATTTCTCACGTCATTAACTAATCCCAAGTTAAATTCGAGTAGTTTTTTTTTTGGATGTGATATAGATAGTTTGAATTTTGAATTGAGAATTTATAGACATTTATATATAGATTAAAATGATTGATGAGCCGGGATTTTATCAAACAGAAACAACGTCAGTAAACACACAATATGTATATATATATGTGCGGATGATGAAATGAAAATTCCGTGATAAAAATAAAAAGAGATAATTAAAAGTCTGAACATTAATTAATGGATGTAAAAAAAAGGAATCATCGCATTTTACTATATTAGTAATGCCGTTTAATCCCCTTTGATATATTTGAAATTCGAAATCCTCACCATAATTCACTTGCTCAAAAGCTTTTCTATGCAACACAACAGGAAAATTTGAATTTCCAAATACATTTAACATATATCCCGTCAAAAGTCGATATGAAATAATGAGTAAGTTTTAACATTTTAAATTCTCAGCATGTGCGTTTACATATTGGAATTTAAACTTGGCGCATTTAAATTGTAAATTTGTGGAAACTCATTCAAATTATCGGCCAATTCCACACAGCGCGTCTCTTTAGCTTAATTATATCCGTGTATTACTCGTGATTGTGGGGTTTATAATTGCAGGTGGGAATTCCAATTGTTTTGCGTGCAAAAAGGAACGGAGTGGGAAAGGCGTGGAAACGCCAGCTGATGACAGATATTTCCACAAATCCTGTTTCAAATGTGCCGGTAAAGTTTCATCATCATCATTTCGCATTTTGTAAATTTGAATTTAGTTGCGACAAACACTGATGTGCCTATATGGGGACACCGTAAGAAAAGGGGCAACTGACGTATACCTTGTTTTAGAGTTATAACGCCTTGAATATTCTCGGCTGTTTGGCGTGTAAATACGTTTCTCAATGATTTTAAATTTAAGAGCAAAAACACAAATCATCGGTTTACTGTAATTTAGAATTTTTGGAGAAGTTTAACAACAATTTTAAATTACTTTTGGTCAGTAACAATGGTTTAAACTTGTCCTAAAATATTCTCCATGTTCTGTTGTCCATAAATATGCCAAAAAGTGTTTTACGCAAGTTGTCCCTATTCTGCCGGTCTACCTCATATATGTATACACTAGCAAGGGGCCCGCCGCTAACGCGGCGCGTTGTGTGTCTGTGTTCTAGCCATATGTACGCATGTATGCAAAAAAACAAAGTGTCACCCAAAAGTATTTATAGCGCTCGCTTCGCTTTTTTAAATTCTAATTCAGAAGAAATTATTTCTTTGCGCTCGCTTCGCTTGCGCTCCTCCGGTTCGTATTTTCCTTTCAGAGTTAATATTTCCCGCACAAAATGGAAAACGGTGGCGCCATCTAGTCGATTATCCCTGGACTAAAGTATAGTTGACCCAGACATTAGTTCCGAGGTCATCGGGTAGATGGCGCCACCACTGAGTTCCTATTTAATCTAAGAGATGGCGCTGCAATGTACTTTTTGGACAATGGAAAATTCCACGCGCAAACTGCGCAGTTCAGTTTAACATGCAGCATATGCTCGTATATGCATAGCGTGCAATATGCACCTGCGCCTAGAAAAAGAACCTATAGGTCAAGTACCCTTAAGAGTTGACCCTTGACCTCGAGGTTGCGTCCCTTAAATATAATGTGCCCACTGTGGTCATAACGCACCCATTAGTTATGACCTCCCCTCAAAAGCGTAGCCTCCAGGTCGACTTTTAGTTTTCGGCCCATTTGATTACATGCGTACATACGGCGCACACTGCTACAGTGGATGAAAAAAAACGAAGTAGTATTTATAAATGGACATTTGAACTTTGCAAAACCAAATACATGGCCATATGTAAGAACCTTTAGAGCACATGTCAGTGCAATATTTTGGAATTTAAAACATTCCTACTATTAAAAAATAATTAAGATAGATATGCAAATGCATGGGCTATAGTGCTAAAATCTTTTAATTTAAATATTGAGCTTCTCCACTCGACTCGATTCGAACAGTCTTCATTCATAGCTAAAAAAAAAAATTAAGTTTACAAATCAACAATAATTGGCTGCGGAAGCGTGCGGATAACTATTAAAACCGAAATTTTGAAAGCGCTTTTTACTGTATTTCGGTATTTAAAGATAATTTTTCGCTATCCTTGGCTCGGCGGAAATCACTCGAGTACTTCGTTTTTATTTTGGGACTGTAGCACTGTGCGGCGGACACACACACACACACTGACAGACAGACAACTTAGCTGCTTTATATATATATAAGTAATGATATACGAAAATTCAAAACGGAATTTGGTTTCCCGCGGCGGATTCCTTCTTTTCAGCCTGTGGAATATTGTTAGCCGGGTTGAAGCATCAGTTGAAAGATGACGCCTACTACTGCATCCCGGATTTTGATCAACGTTGGGGAGTCCAATGTAAAACATGTGGTGAATACATCAAGGAAAAATACACCATCGTCGCCGGAACTTCATTTCATTACAAATGCTTCAAATGCCATGGTACGAATAAAAAAGAAATTGGCTCGAATTTTCAAATTTTCAAATGAGTGATCCCGACACGTCATGATTTTTTAACTAATTAATTTAATTATGATTGAGATTTCAAATTTGAAATGGATTTCCTGCAGATTGCGGCATTGCCTTAACGAATTACTACACGGCGCCGGACGGGAAGTTTGTCTGCAAGGCAGACTATGACAAACGAACCGGGCCAAATTGCAAAGGTTGTGGTTTGGTCATCACAGGGAAATATCGAGTAGCGGCTGGGGCGTACCATGAGGAATGTTGGAAATGCGCCTGGTGTGACAGCGCATCCGCGCATTTTTATACAGATGATGAGTCCGAGATCCTTTGTCCGAGTTGTCACCATCTTAAAGTCAATTCAAAGACCCAAGATCAAACTCAAGCTCAAGCTGTGGCTCAAACATCACAAAGTAAAAGTATAATAAGTCCAGCCAAGTCTCCTATTGCCCCAGGCGCTCCGAGCACGAGCACTAACACGACAAAGGTCAAAGGTCACGAGGTCAATAGTCCTTCATTTGGTGGCCCCAATGTCACACCGCCAGCACCCCCTACTCCAATTAGTGCCAAAATCAGTTCTCTCCGCGCGGTTTTCGAAAAGTCTCACATTTCCCCGAGAACCCCCACGACGCCCAATGCCAATGCGAATGCGACTGCTGCGAATGTTTTCACATTTCCCTCCGTTCAGAAACCAGCTATTTCAAATGTAAACAAACCCGCCGGGACGACGCCAAGTGCACCATCTGCTGGAAGTGGAAGTGGAACGAACACTGCCTCAAAGTCCACTACCAAGGATTCGAGGGACCATTCCGGGAATTCTACCGCCGAGTCGTTGGATTTGGATTTGGTTTTGGACTGCACGATTTGCTATGAGGAACGTGTGGATAGCGTTTTTATACCCTGCGGCCATATGCTCATGTGCTTTGATTGCGCCACTAAATACCAAGAGTCCAAACCCGGAATTGAATGCCCCATTTGCAGGGCCATTTGCACGGGCGTCTTCAAAACTTTCAAGTCTTAAAGTCTCGAGTTCTGTGTGGAGCCATTATTTACTCGATTTTTTCATGATGAATCATGTGTGTGTGTGACGTCATCAAAACAAAATGTGTGCACACGATTCAAAATTCATGATGTAGAGTTAATTATTTAATTTTCCAGCATCTTCCAAATCCAAAATTCCTAATATAGCAAATACTGCAAACGTTTTAAAAATTATGAATTAAATTTTTTTTAAAAAAAATGCAAGGATGATGGCTCCCGGCATAAATAAATAAATATGTATATACTTCCTCTTCAATCGGTGGGGTATTGATTTTGATCTTGATTTTGCTTTTGATCGAGTGATCGTATCGTCCGCCATTTTGTTTTTTTCGCATCTTAATTTTTTTTTGAAGTTTGGTCGCTGATGACTTTGGAACTAAGCGAGTCCCGCGCTTTTGAGGTCCGCACATCGCTGGAATTCCCATGTTCGTGTCGTCGATGTGGACGTGGTTTTGCACTGGAACCATCCACATTCCAGTTGGGGGATGGGCGCCGTTTTGATGGGTGGGGAGACGGACAATTGAGGGCTGGACGAGGCCTCCGTGATGGGGGTTTTGTTAGCAGCCAGCCGCCAGCCGCCAGCAGCCAGAGCAGCCAGTGTTGGCAGCCCAAAAGGGAAAT